>CM076569.1:238085374-238380960 GCA_034641835.2 Pinus albicaulis | reverse complement strand
GGAGCACATTATAAAAAATATGCCAATAGAACCTGATAGTGAGGTATGAGGGACTTTACTTTCTGCTTGCAGTGCTCACTACAATGTAGAGTTGGCAGAGCGTGTGTCAAAAAACCTTCTCAAGTTAGAGCCTGAAAATGCTGGAATTTATGTGTTTCTTGCAAACATATATGATGTAGCTGGAAGGTGGGAGAATGTAAGCAAGGTAAGAGCAATGTTAAAAGAAAACAGGCTGAAAAATAATCTAGGATGCAGCTTTCCCTAAAACTATTTACCAAAAGAAAGTCCCTTAAAGCTGCTGCCCATTAACTAGACCTTGGATTCACACATCACTAGAAATTTAATCTCAAAATTAGAACAATCCAGAAAGAACAAACTTATCCATGACTAAACAATTTGCCCGCCATAAGAGTTCAATAAGCGCAGACTACAAAAATCATAGAGTTTCAACAAAAGTACTTGTACTGGTAGCCCTCTGATAGTGATAACAAAACAACCACCATCCTCTGACAGATATCCTTTCACCAACAATGTACATACAAGACCACATTGAGCCTCAGAGCAACCCTTCTCTGCCACAACCAAACACATATTAAAGACCAAGTGGACAAAAATAACACACGAATGGAACTCATAGTGATAACACTGCAACAACACAACAAAGATACAAAGTGCTTGACACAAGCAGGAGTGGCAAAAAGCCTCAAAAAGTCATCATGCAGTCAAGAGACAAACATGAATTTGAAGTAACTTTGTTGAACCCCCAACCTGCAAACTGCACTTTAAACAAACTGAACTAAACACCCATACATAACTCACAATATTCATGCCACAAGTTTGGTCCATCTTTATATCCTCTCGACACTTCTCTTCACTGAAACAACCAAGTGACTTCAAAGCCTCTGTTAAAAGGCAGTTATCAAAAGGCTAAAGAGGTCCCTCTCTGCGGACCCGAATAAGGTATTACAGAAAAATTTGTGTTTACAGCAGCACTAGGACAAACTTTAATATGTGGATTAATCAAGTCCCTTGATGAGGCCAAGGTGGGAATGAACCGTTGTATTTCAATCTGACAAACATGTGGGGAAAACAGAGAAATGTGGCAATTCAAAACCACTTGCATGGGGAGTAAATTCTACCTGGACTTTCAGGAAATAATAAAAGCAACAGTGGCAATGAGACTGTGGGATTAAGTGTACATAACTATGTAAGCCTTCTATGCATCTTCTTTCTAAAATGCAAACTATAAAATTTGAAATCTAAGCTTGCTTTTTATTTTCAAAATAAAAGAGTTGGAATCAACATTCCCCACAAAAAGAGGCCAAGTAAGCCTACTTCCAAGTTAGGCAGGTAAAAAAATAATCTCCAGGAGAGGTTTCCAAACCTGCAAAGGCCTATCGAGCTCTTATTCCCATGCATGGCTAGATTGTGAACAGTAAACAGAACATGATGTCTCCCATTTGCAATAAATATAATAGTTTGAACTTTGAAGCTTCATAAAACATTCCCAGGGCACAGTTTATTCAAAATGCATCTTATTTGTGTTAGCACTATCTGGAAGAAACCTAACTAGAAAAATGATAACTAGAATCCGACACCACAATGCTTTCTGAAATCTACCAACCAAATATTTCATTTGAAGAATGATTAAATTGAAAATGGGGGCTTCTAACAAAACATGTTAGATTAAAAGATGCCAGTCCATTTAAATAATAATAAAATAGAGGCACTAAAATCCTGTGTTACTGGTTACTTAGCCGTTTGTGAGAGCCTGGCAGTTAAGGATAGACTCAATGAAACATGTATCGAATGGACCTTGCATATTATTTGTCAAAAGTAAGAAATATTGAGGCATGTTTTTCTAAGTATATTGAATCAGAATAAGCATATCGGTGGTCATTTTACATGAGGGACAAATAGTTGTTGATTAGAACAATTGGCAAAATTCTTCAGGCCACAATAAGAATCACAGGAATCTCATTCTTACAGAGGAGGTACAGGGAAACCTTTAATGATGAGCTCAAAGTTCAAACAGATTGAACTTAGGGGAATTTCTGGCCTGTCAGGCTTATTGGATTATATAAATATTGAACAGAGAGGACACCGTGCTCATAAGAAGGGTACCATCAGATTGTGATTTATCAAATCATAATGTCTTCATACAAATGTACAAATGAAGTGCAGAAAGATGTTACATAACATCTTCCTGTTTATTCATTGTTAATTGTAAAGTAAATGCTAATTACTAATAAATGACCATTATTGATAATTCCAGTAGCATCCTCTCTTAATGGCCATTGTGGTAAATACACAAAGATTGTCTCTAAATTTGGCAAACTTATCTAAACCAAGCGGCTTGGTGAAGAGGTCTACAGTCTGCCCTTGTGTGCTACAATATTGAAGTTCAACATCATCTTCTAAGAGTTGTTTGATGAAGTGACACTGTACATCATTGTATTTGGTGCACTCATGAATTTACATCGAAAACAAATTTTAGCTTGGTTTGTTCAAGCATCAAATCTCCAGCTATTCTTCTAAGTCAAACTACTGCACATGTTCCTCTCATTGCTGCCATATGCTATACCTCAATAGAAGAAAGGAAAACAACATCGTTTCTTGCTAACCCATGAAACAACACCCAATTGTTGGCAAGCATAACCCTAAATCTATGAAAAAAATCATTAACATAGGGGTTTTTAAGAACATATCTGTTAATGGAAGAAATGAAGTTTGTCTCACTGTTCTTCAATCTTTGATCAACAAAATATTCTTAATTGATGGTGATAATGGCTGTTCGTTCCTCAATCCTTCCTTGACAACCACCACAAAGCTCTTCCCCTTCCTTCTCCAAGCCTCACAAACAAAAACAACAAAAAAAAAAGACTGAATTCCCTTTTCTAGCCATGGCCCAAGAGTACCCGGCGATATTTCCTATCGTCCCACAATATAGAGAAAATATAGCGATATTTTCTCGGCGATATTTCAGCTTGCCGAAAATATCACAATATTTCGGCAATATTATCAACACTGGTTCAAACACTGAACAAATAAATACTTGTTGATTTCCAATCATCCACTGATCTTTCCCAATAAGAATCCATATATCCAGTCAACTAAAGTGCAGCACTTTTCACCATATAATAATCCAAAATCCATTGTCCCTTTAACATATCTCAAAACCCTTTTCATTGTTTCCCAATGTTCTACTTTAGTGTTTATCATATATCTAGATATGTAGCAGCTAGCTGACTGCAAAACTAGGCTCTGGCCTAGTGCTTGTAAGATAAATCAAACATCCGACCAATTCCCTGTAAATCAACTTATTTATTGATTTTGAGTCAACTTTAGCATAAATTTCTAGCCCTTTCTCCATAAATGTAGATGAATTTTAACAATCAACCATTTTGTATTTGCCTAACAGACCTTTGGTTTTATTAGTTTGTGAAGCAAAAACACATTTGTTATTCTGCCAAACTTAAGCAATAATGTAGGGGGCCTAAATTTTCCATATCAAAAGTGCAAGATAAATCAGATTTAACCTTAGTAATTGTTTTGACCTCACTAACTGTGATAATGATGTCATCTACATATATCATCAATATTACCACATCAACATCATTGCTTTTGATGAAAAAACTGGGATAAAAAAAGCTTCTTCTGAATGCGTTATCCTACAAATTTTTAGCAATCTTTATGTACCAAACTCTTGGTATTTGTTTGAAGCCATCAAGAGACTTAACCAATCTACATACCATACGTTCCTTTTCAACGGCTTGAAAACCTTCAGGGTGATACATAGAAACCTCTTCCTCCAAATGACAATTGAGGAAACCACTCTTGACATCCATTCAATAAATAGTTGAGCTACAATGAGCAGCAAAAGCTAGAACTAACCAAATCTTCACCAACTTTACAGTAGAAATAAATGTCTCCTCATAGTCTATCCCTTCCCGCTGATCAAAGCACTTCACAACCAACATTGTTTTGTGCTTGTCAAGTGTACCATCTGTCATGTAATTGACCTCATATACACCTTTGCAACCAATAGGTTTTTAATGAACAGCGACGTCCTCCAACACCCAATTCTCATTTTTCATCAAGAGATCATATTTGCATTGCTTTCTCCCATTCTGATCGTCCTTTGACTTGTCCACAACTCTTACGGTTCACAAAAACATTGAATGTTAGCAAGTAATGCATAATTGTAAAAATCAAATTTTTACCTCCTTCCTTCCCTGGTTCAGGAATCTCACCTAAGCAAACATCATTAAATGTCTGGTAGAAACTTTCAGGCCATCTTTTCACTTCATTAGTTCGTAAATCAACATATGTATCATGCCAATTTGAATTGAATTTAGCACAAATATTGTGCTCATTTGGACTAATCTCAATAGCCTCATTACTTCCATAGATCTGGTCATCTTTGGTTGACCTATTCAAAATATTTAGATTTTCAACAATATCAAAGCCATCTGCAAGAAATTTCAAACCTAGTTTATGGTTTGAACTGTCCAGAAACATGCTAGCATGTTCATCTGTCATAACACCCTAACTAAAAATACACTTGTCGGCTTCCTTATCAACCAATCTATAGGCTTTATGATAGTCACTATACCCCATAAACATTAATCTCTTTCAATCCAACTCATTTGTGCTTCTCATCAAGAATCTCTACACAAGCCACTGAACCAAAAACCGTGAGATGACTCCAAACCAAGCCTCCTCAAGAGTCACAATTGGAACCAACTTTGTAGGAGAACTATTTACAAATATATAATAATATGGACTGCCTCTGTGCAATATATGTTAAGAAAGGAGTTGTTCTCTAGCATGCACCTTGCAATTTCCATAAAAAATCACTTTTGTCTTTCTACAATCTCAATTTGTTGTGGAGTATATAGCATAGTATGCGGTCTCTGTATGCCTTCTTTGTTTATTTTTGTGTAGCTTGGGAGGTAGTCCAAGCCCTAGTGATCAAGGGTTGGAGGTCAAAGTGCCACAAATGGGCTTGTGGGTTTGATATCCAAACTTAGGGGTTTTGCACCCATCATGATTTGGGCTAAAACCATGATGGAGATATGACGTGTGACGGATGAGGATGAGAGTGCTTGGCAATACGATTCTAACGCAACAAGAATCGTCTGAATCCGAGTTGTCGTTGAGGAGTTATCATTTTTTGAAGTTATATGTTGGGGTTACACTTATGTGTCAAGGTCGGCTTGGTGTGAAGTTGACATGGACAAGTTGTGGAAGCCCCTAGATCATGACGTTTTAGGAGCCCCTCATTTATGTATAAAAGTAGGGTGAGTGTAAGGCGTTTGATTATCCAAGTAAAGGCATTATATACTCCAATGAGCTCTGTAATTGCAGGAGGCCACAGCAAGGTGAAGACTTGGGACAGTGTGGAAGGAAATCTGCCTTAGACAGCGTGGGAGAGGCCCGTGGTTGAAGGCCGAGTGCTGGAGGAAGTGCGGATCATCTAGAGGGATTGTTTTAGGGTAAAACAGGGCTGTTTCAAGGTTAGATTGTTGGAAGGAAAGGACGCAGCTAGAAGGGATGAAAAGACAGCATGGAGAGGAGTCTAAGGAAACATGGTGTTTCCTGTTTGCTGTAGATGCCTTGGCGGCTGTCCAAGGGCATGTCTTAGAGCTGTTTCTTAGGCCGAGTTTGCAGGGCAAGAGGTCGAGTTCAGGAAGAACAAAACATGGCTGTGTTTGAGGGCTTGTTGGATTGATTTGAGGTAGGTCGAGAGTAGGAGTTGTTCCCATGGTAGGGTTGAGGTGACAAGGCTCCAAGGGACAGCGTGGCATAAGGAGGAACCCTTCCAAGGAGGACCGCAGCCCTTGAAGGGCTTAGTTTGCTGCCCACATGGAGGGTTAAGGGCTGCATTGTGCCCTAACCAGAATTGCAGGAGCAACAAACTAATAGTATGAACAACAGCGCTTTGTTTGAGGTATATTGGGTCAAGGTATGACCATGTTTGGAGCATTGCTGGTGCCCCAGACTTGCTGTCCTAAAAGACCTTGTACAGCAGAAGGTAAGCACACTTGGCAATCCATGATTGGATCAGATGATGGGCAGCGTGAAGAAACCTTAGGAGTTGTTTGGAGGTGCCCACGTGGACTGTCGGGAAGCTTACCAAGCAGCCAAGGTGACATCAGGTACATCAGATTGGAAGGTAAAAGGACAACAAAGGAGTGTTACAGATGTTCACTTGATGATCAACGGATTGATGGTGTTCTAGGTAAGGACACATTGGGTTGCCTAGATTTGCGCAATAGCTCCTCTATTGCAGGACAAAGGGCGGATTGATGGAATCTGTGGGAAGTCATGTGTAAGGGTCTCTCAGGTGTGGGGATGCCCTAACTAGGAGCAGATGCTACAGCTTAGACTTGGTCTCTCATGGTCTGTCGAAGGGCAATGTTAGAGAGGACCAAGTGTAGACGAGATTGGGCACTTATGGTCTGCTGGAGGACAGCGTGATAGTGTCCATGTTGGAGCCGAAGTGCAACACCCTGATGGACAAAGGTGGCTGCTAGCCTAGTAGTTGTTGAGGAACTCAAGGGTCTGATCAACCAGGAGCAAAATTGTGGAGTCCGAGACTTGTGTGTGGAGAAGGACTTCTACAGCAGATGATGGGCAGTCCTCCTTGCCCGTGTTCATTGTGAGAGATGGATATCTCACAGTGATAGGTGGCACCCCCTCTGTGCCCTATGTTGGTCTTCATCGTTGCAGCACAGGAAGACCATAGTGGGCTGAAGTCTCTGAGTAGCTGAGGAGTAGCAGTGGGCAGATTGAGATTTGTTCACAAGTGGAGTTGTGAAAAACTCGACAAGAGTCTCGATGTGATGTGCCCTTGATGGATGAAAGCACTACAAGAGAGCAGATAGGATAAATTCAGTGGGCAAGTGGACTTGGAGCATTGATAGAGGCAGGAGCTGCAGATCGGGAGCCGAAGGATCAGACAAGTACATGGTACGAATAAGAGGAGTTGTTAGATGCTATAGCCAGATGGCCAGAGTATCTTGTCTTGTACTAGTGGATGTATGAGGGCCATTATCCCTGGTATGACAGCCCTAGACTGTTGTATTATATGTTGTTAATATAACGAAGTTAGGTTGAAAAATTAAAAAATTGTGTATATTTGTGTAAATGTGATTTGCTGCTTTATATTTCTGTTGTGTAAAGTAAGTTTAGTGGTTGAGACTCTTGGTTTGGTAGTGTGAGAGATTTAAGACTCTAACCTGAACCCAAGGTCATGGAAGATCAACATGGTATCAAAACGTATCTAAGATACTTTGGAGGACAGTGAATCAAAGTGTGCATAGCAAAGCAACTCAGAGGGAGTTGTCGGAGTCTGGATCATGGAGCCGAGGGTCTAGCTAGAGGCATGGAGTTGTGGTTTTGACTGGCTTCACAGCGAGAATGGTTGGGAGTTCTGGTGGATTGGTGGTGACCCCAATGAACAACAGTTTGTTGTAGGGCAAGTTGTTGATCATGGACTTTTTTTGATGTGCCATGGATGTTTAGGACAGCTCAAGGGTTTTTTTGGCATGGCCGAGATCACATTAATGGAGATGGCTTCAAGTGATGGACTGGATATTGGCATACTAGAGTCTTCATCGAATCATGGTGTTGCATATCCAAGATTGGTAGGATTTGCACGAGTGGTATTTGATCCAGGAGGATGAGTGCTTGCAGGACTGAGGCAGCGGAGATCGTGTGGGCTCAGAGGGAATCTAGCCTCAGAGGGAGCAGCCCTATGGAGGTTTGGGATCTTCAGGTTCGGATGTGACGAGACAGAGTTGTTGAAAAGTGTAACTGGGTCAGTCTTCATATTGACTATGTAATTATATGTAAAGAAGAAGACAAAGATAATAAAATGTATTTTGTACTTGCTTCATGGGTTTCATGAGCAAGATTTTATTATAGGTTAAAAAGACTTCTTCTTAATGTCTATATAGGGTTTTGTCTTCTCGTTATAAATATAATCAAGTGTCGTGTATATAAAGTGGCTAGTGAATGCTCCAAGAACTTGCTAAAGACCTCGTGAAGAAATGACTCCTAAATGATACTCCAAGCTACACTTACAACAATGGAATACAAGTCCTCCATGTCGGCCTATGAACAGAAGTAAAAGTCGGCCTTCTAGCTATTTGAGGGGTCGGCCTAAAACAGGGTCATGGAGACTATATATACATGAAGTTCTGCGGTCACTTGAATAAGCAATTCGAAAAAGATTCTGAAGTGTTCGGAGTATAGATAGAGTCTGTATAAAGATGCATATCTTTTCGGAATAATACAACGTTTTTGAATGCGGAATGTCTTGAAGTGTATGCAGATATAATCTAGTATAGATAGACAGTGTACGCGGATATAATGCAGTATATATAGACAGTGTAATGTGGATATAAAGAGATGATGCGGATTCTCTAAGTCAACACAGAACAAAAAATGCGAATTTTGAAGAAGATGTACAGGGTTTTGGTGTGGTCATTGTATGAATTAATAACAAATGTCAAAAAGGTCTAACGATATTCACCTGTGATTGAAATGTGAATCTCAGGTGCAGATCTCTCTATGTAAAAGTGCAGAAAATAAAGTGTGTATTTCTCTGTATTATAGCAATGTTAAAGACAAGAAGAGTATGCGGATCTGAGTGGTAAACAATGTCGGTTTGAAGGAAATAACAATGCGTACCTCAGGAAGAAAAGGGATGCAGATTTCTCTGAAGTGTCAACAGTGAAAAGGTGCAAACTCTAACAGTCATGAAGTGTTGTAGTCAACAAGAATGAAATGCAGATTTAAGAAGTAATCAAGTGCGAATCATAGAGGTAAGAAAGAAGGTCTACATTCTAGAAAGCTGAAGTGTATCCAAAAGATAAGAAGGATAATCTCAAGATAAAATTAGACACCGAGTTCTCTAAAGCTAATGGAGGTCAGTATACACTAGTGAAGAATAAAAGGATCAGTGTTGGAGGAAGACTTAGAAGAAGTATCAAGGTCTTGGAGGCATTCACAGGTCAAAGGTTTGAGTCTTGGTCATGGTGCTTGTCATTTGAAGGTCTACAAGAAGAATTTTTCGTGGGTTTTCCTCTCCAAGAGGGAGAGGTTTTGCCCTGGTTGGAAGAGCCTAAATTTGTGTCTTTTGTATTTTGGTAATTGACTTGATGAAAGACTAACTAAGCTAAGCAAGAGAAGAAATAAGTAACTCAAGTAAGCTCACAAGTAATTATGAAAGAGCGAATTTGAATTACTCTCCAGCCCTCCAAATTCTCAACTAGAGGCACTACCGAGATTGACAGATTCATCTACAAGGTATGCTGCAGTGGTGGATGTCAGATGGGCTAGTGTCGTCGTCGGATGATGATGTTTACTTCCTAGTCTTGTAAGTACCTCCCTCGCTAAGAGGGAGTTTTGATTTTTGTGTAGCTTGGGAGGTACTCCAAGCCCTAGTGATCGAGGGTTGGAGGTCAAAGCACCACAAATGGACTTGAGGTCCAAGCTTGTGGGTTTTGCACCCATCGTGATTTGGGTCAAAACCATGATGGAGATACGACGTGTGATAGATGAGGATGATAGTGCTCGGCGATACAATTCCAACGCAACGAGAATCGTCCAAATCCAAGATGTTGTTGAGGAGTTATGAATTTTTGAAGTTATATGTTGGGGTTACACTTATGTGTCAAGGTCGGCTTGGTGTGAAGTTGATGTGGACAAGTTGTGGAAGCCCCTAGATCATGATGTTTTAGGAGCCCCTCTTTTTTGTATAAAAGGAGGGTGAGTGTAAGGCATTTGATTATCCAAGTAAGGGCAATATATACTCCAACGAGCTCTGAAATTGCAGGAGGCGGAGCAAGGTGAAGACTTGGGACAACGTGGAAGGAAATATGCCTTAGACAATGTGGAAGAGGCTTGTGGTTGAAGGTCGACTGCTAGAGGAAGTGAAAATCATCTAGAGGGACTGTTTTAGGGTAAAACGAGGTTGTTTCAAGGTTGGATTGCTGGAAGGAAAGGCTGAAGCTAGAAGGGCTGAAAAGACAACGTGGAGAGGACTTTAAGGCAGCATGGTGTTTCCTGTTTGTTGTAGGTGCAACGAGGTGGATTAGAGGTTGTCCAAGGGCATGTCTTCGAGCTTTTTCTTAAGACGAGTTTGTTGGGCAAGAGGTCGAGTTCAGGAAGGACAAAACAAGGCCACGTTCGAGGGCTAGTTGGATTGATTTGAGAGAGGTCGAGAGCTGGAGTTGTTCCCATGGAAGCGTTGAGGTGACAAGGCTCCAAGGGACATCGTGGCATAAGGAGGAACCCTTCCAAGGAGGACCGCAACCCTTAAAGGGCTTAGTTTGCTGCCAGCGTGGAGGGTTAAGGGTTGCATTTTGACCTAACCACAATTGCAGGACCAACAAACTAACAGTGTGAACAACAACGTTTTCTGGAGGTATATTTGGTCAAGGTTTGACCATGTTTGGACCGTCGATGGTGCCCTAGACTTGTTGTCATAAAGGACCTTGTACAATATAAGGTGGGCACAATTGCCAATCCATGATTGGATCATTAGTTGGATCAGATGATGGGCAGCGTGAAGAAACCTTAGCAGTTGTTTGGAGGTACACATGTGGACTGTTGGGAAGCTTACCAAGCAGCCAAGGTGACAACTGGTACATCAAATTGGAAGGTAATAGGACAACAGCAAGGAGTGTTGCAGATGTTCACTTGATGATCGAAGGATTGATGGTGTCCTAGGTAAGGACACATTGGGCTGCCTAGATTTGTGCAATAGCTCCTCTATTGCAGGGCAAACGACGGATTGATGGAGTCTGTGGGCAGCCATGTGTAAGGGTCTCCCAGGTGTGGGGATGCCTTAACTAGGAGCAAATGCTACAGTGTGGACTTCGTCTCTCGTGGTCTGTTGGAGGGCAGTGTGAGAGAGGATCAAGTGTGGATGAGATTGGGCACTTATGGTCTGTAGGACAGTGTGATAGTGTCCATGTTGGAGTCGAAGTGCAGCACCTTGATGGACAAAGGTGACTGTTAGCCTAGCAGTTGTTGAGGAGCTCAAGGGTCTGATAAGCCAGGAGCAGGATTGTGGAGCCTGAGACTTGTGTGTGGAGAAGGATTTCTTCAAAAGATGATGGGCAGTCCTCCTAGCCCGTGTTCATTGTGAGAGATGGACATCTCACAGTGATAGGTGGCAACCCCTATGTGCCCTATGTTGGTCTTCATCGTTGCAGCACATGAAGACCATAGTGGGTTGAATTCCCTGAGTAGTTGAGGAGCAGTGGGAAAATTGAGAGTTGTTCAAAAGTGGAGATGTGAAAAACTTGACATAAGTCTCAATGTGTTATGCCCTTGATGGACGAAGGGACACTAGAGAGCAAATTGGATAACCGAGATTCAGTGGCCAAACAAACTTGGAGCATTGATAGAGGTGGGAGTTGCAGATTGGGAGCCGAAGGACCGGGCAAGTACAGGATACGACCAAGAGGAGTTGTTAGATCCTACAACCAGATGGTCAAAGTATCTTGTCTTGTACTGGTGGATGTATTAGGGCCATTATCCCTAGCACGGGAGCCCTAGATTGTTGTATTATATGTTGTTAATATAACGAAGTTGGGTTGAGAAATTAAAAAGCTGTGTATATTTGAATATGTGTGATTTACTGCTTTATATTTCCATTGTGTAAAATCATTTAATGGTTGAGACTCTTGGTTTGGTAGCGTCAGAGATTTAAGACTCTAACCTAGACCCAAGGTCATGGAAAATCAACATTCTTGACTACAAAAAATATTGAAACTAAGAGAACAAAACACACCAACATTATCAATCCTACTAAATACGATGCTTCTTTCTAGTTGTTTCCAAACCATAACTTTAAAATTTTAAATCTTTTAATTTGAAAAATATACTTAATTTTGGTTTTAGGAGAACAAAACACACCCACATTCTTTTGGAAGAATCATCTACAAGCAGCAAAAATGTACCTTGCACCATAAAATGTATTGCCTTAATCAGTCCATATATACCTACTAGACGAATTCAAGTAGTTTGTCTCTCCAAGCATTCCCTTCATCAAAAGGCATTCTACATTGCTTCCCCACAAGACATGCACCACAGATAATGTCTTGGATATCCAAAGCATCTATAAAGCCATCCACCATTTTCCTATTAATCAGGAAGGAAAGATAACATAAATTGAGATGGTCATACCTCATGAACTCACATCTTGTCCTCTGCCATTCATTGAAGCATGTTCCTCAATTGTACAAGCACGCACCAAGCGAAACAATCCATGCTCTTCAATATTTGTGCCAGCTAATTTCTCATTTTACTTTATTAACAATGCAACAGATGTTGTTGCTAAAGATCACATTTAAATGAGGATTATGATACCTAATTTCACATAGAAAGATGATTCTTGTCTAATTTCATATGAGAAAAGTTTTGTTAATGTCCTGCAAAATTTCATATGAGAAAAATGTTGTGAACTGGAGGCTTACTATTGAATCTGGATTTTGAATCAATTTCCAAACTAGGTTAATTTATCTTTGTTTGGACTTCGACAATTCCTTCCAACCCCTTTAACTATCAATGTTGTGGCATCATCGTAGGTTCTAAATATCAACCTTCAATGTGAGCATAGTTGAGTTAAACAACAACAACACTATAAGTATATGCTTTCGATTAATTAGATATCAAATAGATTTGAACAGAGGACTTAGGCAATGTGTTTAACGTGAAAATTTCAGAGCATTCACATAAAATGTAGTGTAAAAAATAGATATATCCTGAGAAATATCTCTTGTTAATTAAAAAAATAGAGAGCTATGTTCACTTGCCTCTTCAAGGGGTGACCTCCTAAAACAATGTTTCAAGTACAATAACAATCCTTGACAAAGCATTACATAACCTTCTACTCAATATATAGCTATCCATGGGTTAAAGTTAACTACCTATGGACTTAATTATAATGAGGGCCAACTAACTAATTTGGGCCTTATTAATTAAAAAAACCCCTTTATTTTACAATGCTATTAACTAACTAGTTAATAGGCATTATTCAAGGAAGGTGGATTTATATATTAATAAAGTCTCTAAGGGGGTTGGGGTAGGACCCTAACATGCCCTCCCCCTTCGAAAGCAACATGGTCTTAAAGGAAAATTATTGTAGAATCAGTGTTGGTTCTCATGTGGCATCTTCTGGTTGCATATCTTTCCATCGAGTCAATACTTTTTTGATCATGCACCAGAGCAATTGATGCTCTATGCTATCCAATATTGCTTATGGATGGAGCCAAATGGAGTCTTCTTCATCAAATTCTGATAGCTTGGTCTGCACTTTGCAATTTAGAATTATTGTTGGTTCTCATGTACCTTCAGTAGTATTCAAAAATATAGAATGGAGTCTATATAACGAATCACGAAAAAAGGATCCAGAAATCGGAAAGAAGAAACAACAGTTCTTACATGACCATAGGACTTGGTTATCAAGTAGCAAATCTAGAGCCAGCAACAAGAAACAATAAACTGAGTGGATGAAGGATGAAGAAAGAAACCAAAATTGAGTGGGAGTAAGTTGTAAATTGTCCCAAAATGTTGGGTGTGGACCTATTTCAAATTTGACTAAAATAATTTTAATCAGGAAAAAATATAGCAGAAAAACAGGAAGAACACAAAACCATGCCTAGGCTAGATGAAGTTATATTGACCCAGTACAGGGCAAACTCAATTTTAATATATCATATTTTCATGTGAGAAACAATTACCTAGATCCATGATGCTAAGACAGGACACACGGTAATACTTGCCACATGTTGTTCCCACATAAGCTCTTAAATATCGAGGTTGAAAGTGTTGTTCTTGGGTATGCTACTAGAAAATTTTGCATTTCCATTAATCCATAATGAACTCATGGTAAATTGGTCAAATAAAATTCACTATTTAAACTAATCATTGAAATTGATCATTGCTTATGAAGATGGAATGTGAATGCTCTAGAAACAATTTTATTGGTATAATTATGTTTGGTACATGATCCACTTGGTGAATGAATGATATATAGTTTTTCAATGTGGGAGCATAACTTGTGATTTATTTATGAGCATTACCTTGTTATTATATCTGTTTTCAACCCCATTGTACCTTGTATGTTAGTTAAATTTCATGGTGGATAAGAACATTAGGGACACCTATTTATGGAAATTCATAATGTATAAAATTTTTAGCAGGATCACCTTTCGTTACAAGCAAGTTGTCAAGGATTCAAGATCTTTAACTGTTCAATAAAATAGTTTTTCCCAAACTCCCCAAGTGTCACTTCCCACTGCCTCTCCACATGACCAGATATGAGTATAGACTGAGATTTCCCACATATTTGAGCCACGAAAGGATAAATACCAAAGTCTATTGTCCGAGATGAGCTAAGTAGTTATGTCTGGAAGTAAGTCACTGCATATTTTTAGTAGAATCCCTCCACGAATCGAGTCTAGGAATATTATAGATCCACTAAACTGAGTTGCAGTGATCCTTCACACACATCTAAGTTGTGAGATGACACAGTCCTGAAACCAATCTTGATTGGTCTGAGGTGTAAGGAATTGTTTTGAGGTCTGTAAAATTATACCAGTAGAACTGATGTTGACGTATGCATGTGCCAACTCTCCCCTTCACTGCACCTCTTCTATAACATTGTTTCACCTCCTCTGTTCTAACATAATCTAAATTGTTGCTATTGTTGGTGCACCTCTGTTGCTGAACATGAACACTGTCAGAGCAACAAGGTAAGAAAACTCGAAAACTCCCACTTTACAAGTGTTCTCCACCAAGGCAATATACTATTACAAAACCTTGAACCCCCTATCTTCTAAGGGAAACATCATCACATTGGCCATCTGTGAACCTAAAGAAATATAACCTTAGACCACTACTCCCTTCTATACTCTAAAATATCTTTAGAATCTTCAAAGTGTGCATTCCTTGTTCAAGGAAGATTTCATCAACAACCCACCATTCTCTAACATTCTTGCACCTCCTCATTTCTAGCAGAATCTAAATTGTTGCTATTGCTAGTGTGCTTCTATTTTTCACATGAACATTGTCATAGCATCAAGGTATGCAAACTCTAAAACTCCCTCTTTAAAAGTGTTCTTCACCTTGTTGCAAGATAACCTTGTTCAAGAGTTCCTATAATTACATTTTCAATAATAGATGACACAATGAACTTGGGACAATTTGAAAGGAATGGTCCAATATTGTGTATGCCCATATTTTGACTAGGGAACTAGAATGCAGAACCAATGTTAATAAAGAAGGGTGATCATAAGAGATCTAAATCTGTAGAAGCCCAAGTATGTAGATGTAGATAAGGCAAATGATTGCCTCTAGAGCAAGACTCCTAGATCCTTTACACATTTTTCATAAAGGTGTAGAGCCCCTTTTATATTGATAGATTACAAATGCTAGATCACAAGTTCACCTATAATATTATATAATCACCTTAATGAGCCTAGAGAGATGTATTCAACTAACAATGTAGAGGGTTCAATTGGTTTTGTTCGATGTTACCGTTGTTTCTCTTAGTTCTTGAGTTGTTAAGTGTAATTTGTATTATGTTTAGAACTACTTCTGTTTCTGCTATGAGATTGTTGGGGAAGTGAACATAAAAATTCACTTCACAAGAACATCATGAACTATATAAAGTAATCCATATTAAATAATAATTATTTATTCCGAGAATATGTACTTGAGTTTCAACTTTTGTAAGCTCTTTCACTAGTACAACTTCATTGATAACAACATTAGGTTTTTCCACATCAATTGTGTAGGTGTCAATGCTCTTATCCTTGTTTTTGGATCTTTGTTGTGCCTTCTCTCTTTCTCTATCTTCTTTATTTCCATCGGTATAGATTTATTATGACTTCTCAAATGAAAATTTGTATCAACTTCAGTCGACAATTTTTTTATTAATATCTTCAATATCTCTTTTGTGAACATTTTTTATGTTGTTAATTTGTTGTTGTAGTTCATTTATTTGTTGTTGGAACTGTGAATTTATGTACCTTGTTTTTATGATCATCTCCAAAATAAATATGCCCAAAGCAACAAATTTTAGGTGAAGAAGCACCCGTACAATCTCTGGGGAATTCATTCCCCTCCCACTTGTGGCAATTCCCCTAGAATCGATTTAAGATTAGCTTCCTCCCTCCATGAAAGAAGATAACACTCATGACTCAACATAAGAAGATGGATCGTACATAAGCACAATAAAGAGTAAATCAAACAAGAAGCAACAAAGAATAGATCCATGGCTAAGCTATCAACAATAAGCCAGGCTTTTGATATAGATAAACATAAGCAGAACTAGAAGAACACGGGTCTCGATCATCTGCCCATGACACGCCTTGGACCCAGCTTCCCACCACGTCATTATCCTAAGTGTCAATCGCATTCCCCCCCATCATTCATATATTTCACCCATATATCATATTTTAATATTTTGCGTTGGAAGCTGTTACCAGTCCGTCCTTCGCCCTGTCACTATGTTTTCACCACCACCCCACCTCGTCTCACCACTTCGCCATCTTGCTCGATCATCTCCATTAATTCCACCACTTCGACAAGTTTGCACCATCATGCCCATGGATCCCGTCATGTCATCATCCTTGTGTCCGGTTCTCTTTAACATGTTTGTGGGTTTTGCAGGTTGCAACGACGAAAAATCGCCATTAATCTCTGCCTCCATTACAAAAATCGAAGATGCATCTAAGGATCAGCTTGCAGAGGCAGAATTTATGAAGAAAGGCTTCGGACAGTTGCAATGACATGGACTTCATTAACGAAGCAGGATGGAAATCTGTCAAAACCCTTAGAGTAATTCAAAAAGGCAGATTTTTGCAGATGAGGTATTAATGGTGCAGATAAAAAATATCAGTGGAAGATGGAGAAATTCAACAATCAACATTCAATGTTTCAGGCCCCAATTTAAAGATTAGAAGGCAAAGAGTACAAGTGCATAAAAATCATATCCTCTGGGTGTTATTTCAACCGAAGTTTCTTCAGGAAAGTACATAATTTTCATGTGGATCTATCTTTGCACCGTGTTCCTGAAGAGATTTTCTTCCCAAGGCTTTTATTTTTGCAAGCAGGTTGTCAAGTACAGACATTATCACCTAGTCATTTAGCAATATGGGCGCGAAATGTTTCCACCATTTTGTTTTAATGAAACAATTAATTTTTCTCACCTACTTATTTTAATTAGTTTCTCTTCTCCTTCCTCTATAAAAAGGAGGAAGAAAGACATTGTAAGGGTTCCAGATTTTTATCAGAGAATTGTGCAGTGAAAGGCATTTTTGTATACATTTTGTATAAGCTCTTGTATGAAGGCTCAGAGCCCGTAGGGTCTCAGTGAGGAGGATTTCTATCTGTATTAGAGGATTCTGGTCTTTGGTATCCCACAGTATGTAACTTCCTTTTATGTGTTTAATACAACATTTCATTTTATCCATCTTCTTGTATCATGTACTGGAATGCGAGTGGCTCATTGATTTTAGGTAAGGATTTATCCTAGTTGATACCCATACTTGGATCAGTCAAGCGCTTTAAATATGGCTCAGGCATGATATACTGTTTCATGTCCATTTCATCCATCTTTCTGCTATATTAGTTGCTTTGGGAGGGTGCTTTTAAAACGCCATTGTCATGTATGGATTCTTAGATTGATAAGCCCATACATGGTTCTGTTGTGTATCTGGGTATCAGACCAAAGTTAACTAATATCTTCTTATATTTCTTTCACTGCATACACCTTCTGATATTTAATTTCTGTGGCATATTATTTGAATCGGCCCTCTCTACAGTAAATTCTCTTAACTGTCTGATGCTTTTGTGTTAGAGCTTTGCATCTTGTCTCTGCAGCATTACTTTCCCTGTGGCAGTTTCTATAAGTTCTGGTCCCATTTAAATCCATTTCCTTGTTTTACAAGAGATAGCAGGAGAGCCTTTTGGATTGACACCCAAGTTATATTATGTGCTCCTCGCTATGATAAGATGTCCTAGGCACTGGTCTATGGCAACTCTAGGCTGTCTCTAGGAGTGACAATATCTATCGACAACAGAGAGGATGGTGGCATCTGAGCAAGAACGTGAAGATATTTCTAAAGAAATGGAAATATATAGGATGTCAGGAGGCACATTTGGTTTTACCATGGCTATTAAGAATAGGATGACCAAAATGCTAGGTAAGCTTCAGTTTGTTTCAACTTTCAACTTTCAAATTTCATAATTCATTGTCTCTTCATAAATTTTGCTTCTCATTTTTATTTTAACTTGTAGATGCTTGGTGGACAAGCTATGGTGGCAGAGTCCCCCATCTCCAAAAGCTTGCCATTTGAGTGCTCAGCCAAACATCCAATTCCTTTGGGTGTGAGCACAACTGGAGTATATTTGACAAAATACACAGCAAAAAACGCAACAAGTAAACAAAATTCAAATTAAATTTTTGAATCCATTTGATAATTTTACTATTTAAATTTTGTAAGTACTAATTTACAATTTATGACCCTTTTACAGATTGGAATCCCAACGCCTCAATGACATGGTGTGCGTCTACTGCAATCTTCGATTATGGATGAGACAACTTCAGAAAACTCCTGACATGGATGCCATCACATTAGACAATATTGATACCACTGCTGCATGGAGGCTCGAGACTGAGAGGCTGGCCATGGACTCGATCCCTGATTGGTTAGATGTGGATCCGGAGGCACTAGCACTAGAGGAGGTAGCAGTTGCAGGGGAGGAGGAGGAGCAGGGTCAAGAGGTAGAGCAGGAAGAGGATGTGGAGGAGGCGGTGACACCATCTAGAATGGGCAGCAGCGGCGGCAAAGGACAGAGGCCACCTCTTTTATTTGCTTCTAGAGGACGACTGATTCCATTTGTATCCGCAGGGGTAGGGCCTTCTTCCTCTAGAGGAAAAGGCAAATCCATTCCCTATTCCCGTAAAAAGGGCAAGGGATCTCAGTGACTGATTACTTTATGACATGGAGATGACTAATGATATACATTTATTATATTTTTTGTTGATATTTTGACTCTTGAGAGTTGAGACTAAAGACAGGACTCAAGATTCAGTACTTAATTCACTATTTTGATATGTGATGTGGCACTAGACTTCATATACATATTATATATTAGCTTTCTTTACATGTTTATGTGGAAATGCAATTATTTGATGTTGTGGCTACTTTAGATGCTAAAAAAATTTTAAAAATTTGAATAATTTTGTATTTTTTTAATTTTGCCAGCATTTTGCCGACTTTTTCAAAAAACTCCCAACTTTATCGAGTTTTTCAACTTTTTGATCCTTGCCGATTTAATCTCGACTTCGACTTTTTCCACATTGTGTTAAATTCTTAAAGTAAAAGTGACATTCTCCTTAATCTTCATTTTCATCCTTTTACTTAAATTTTTAACATTACCATGAAATGACTCAGGATGTTTGACAGTGGTTCCAACCTCGTTGGATTTCATATGAGAAAGTAGAATTTTAGATCTCATTCAAAGTCCAATAGACTTATCTTTTCAGGATTTCAAGATTGGGGGGATTGCAATGTTTCCATTGGATTTTGTCATGTATTAGGTTATGGAACTCGTATTTAATGAAGAGCACCAATCCCTCTATGTACCTTGATGTTAGTGACATTGGTTGTCAAACTCCTCTATCAAGACCCTACTAAAAATGTACCCATCACTCAAACAAAATCTTGACTTGACATGCTATGTTTTTTCTATCTTATGTTAATGCTTAGAGGCTAATATTAAAGGAAAAGATCCCTATACAGATCTAGAGGTAATGACAAAGTTACTTCTGGATATTAATGCTTAGAGGGTGATATTAATGACAAAGATCTTGATTTTCCAACAAGATATCTTGGCACTACTAGAGAAGCATCAAGCAGTGTTCAAGGACATTCCTCCAGGCCATCCACCAAATATAGGGTTTGACCATAGTATAGAGTTGCAAGAGGGAGTGCATGCAGTCATCACTACTTCCTACAGACATCCCAAGACGTACCGCGATGAGGTCGACAGAGCATTATAGGAATTGTTGGCCTTGGGACACATCAGACCCAATACTAGTCCCCTTGCTTCTTCAATTGTGTTGGTGAAGAAGTATGGAACACTTTGCAAGTGCATTTATTACAGGGCCCAGAACAAGAAGACACTGAGAACGGGTACCCGATCCCACACATCGATGAGTTAATGAACAAGCTTAGAGGAGCTAAATACTTCTCTAAGCTAGACTTGTGTTCGGGATACCACCAGATTCAGGTGAGGGGGCAGGATATCCCAAAGACCGCATTCTAATGCCACTATGGGCATTTTGAGTTCTTGGTGATGCCCTTTGGGCTAACCAACGTACCAACTATTTCTCAGTCTTGAATGAACCATGTGTTTCGCAAGCAGTTGTGTAGGTTTGTGCTGATATTCTTTGATGATATTTTAATAACAGCAAGACGTGGGAGGAGCACTTGCTGCACTTGGAGGAGGTCCTGCGCATCTTGGAGGAGCAATGTTTCTATGCCAAGATGACTAAATGTGAGTTTTGGCTAACTAAGATGTTATATCTAGGACATGTGATAGGGGAGGATGGAATCAGGGTCCATCAGGAGAAGATCGGGACCATTTTGGATTGGCCTACACGCAGGAATGTGACGGAGTTGCGAGGCTTCCTGGGTATATGTACTTATTACAGGAAGCTTATGAAGGGATTCTCTTAGTTGGCAACACCCCTCACAGACTTGACAAAGAAGGGAGATTTTGAGTGGACAAACGTGGTACAGGAGGCTTTTGAGCACCTCAAGAGGGTGATGAGCAGCTATCCAGTTTTGTCCTTACCAAATTTTTCACGACACTTTCTCTTGGAGTGTGATGCATCCAAAGAAGGTATTGGAGCAATTTTGACACAGGGAAGCCACCCAATTGCATTTGAGATCCAAAATCTACAACCTCATGAGAGATTGTATTCCATCTATGATAAGGAAATGTTGGCCATATTGCATGAGTTTTTATTTTCCTTTATGGGAAGCCATTAGCAAAAACAAATTACTGACACAATTGATAAGGATTTACCCACATATAGGTCAATTGCAAACTGGAAGACGTTGATTGGAGGTCACTGTCTGCTAAGACTCCGCTTGCAGAACCGTTCGTTGGATCACAGTGACAGGCAAAATGCAAATGGTATGTTTGAAAAAGGTGATTGTGTTTATTAGGAGCAAATAATGATTTTGAATGGTCTGACCGTTATTGGCGCGTAGGATTTAATGTTGAAGAACTTTGGCGGGAGTGATTTGATAAGCAATGGTCATTTGCCAATTTGGCGTGAGGGATAGCAGTGCTTAAGTATGGCGGAATGTTTGCGAGTGGTAAAAATAGCAAGATAGCGAATGGCGCGAGAGTGGTTTGCGAGGGGGGGGGGGGGGGGGTGAATGTGGTAAGTGGTATTTGCAAGGGGGGTACTGCAATTTACGCGAGGTTGCCACGTATCCAACTATAGATTGGGGCAAACCGCTTGTAAACCCCCACTCCCGTTAATCATCGACAATGCGGGGGTCCCGCAATTAGCGGGGGTCCCGCAATTGATCGAGGGTCGTTGATCCGAGCGGACTCGATTTCGTCCACCTAAATCAAATCGTGCTTTATTGCTACCTGACAGAAGTGTCAAATCAAATTTATTTACAAATAAATAAATCCTTTAAAAATACAAAGGATTATAAAAATAATAAAATAAACAAAATGGGGCATTTCGACTTGCACGCGATACTTAGGGATACATATATATATGTGTGTGTGTGTGTGTGTGTGTGTGTGTGTGTGTGTTAAATCCCTTTTTCTATCTTTCTTTTGATTTTTTTTATTTTTCATTTCTTTTGATTCTTTTATTTATTTTTCTATTTTTTATTTTTTATTTTTGAAATAAAGATAAAACTACAAAAATTCTTGAAATTCTATTAGACAGATTTCTTAGTAAAGAAATTATTTCATCAATTTTATGTTCTTCATCTTTTGTTTTTGATGATGATGTACTTTCTTCTTTAGCTTTTATTTTATTTTCAGCCTTTTCTGCCTTTCAATTTACTAGATGTTGACCTATTAGCTTCCAGTTCAATTGCATTTGTTTGCATATCTGCTAAAGTTTCAAATTTTCTTTCTCTAAGCATTACAGCAAAATAATCTTCAAATGCTTTAGAGAACCTGACCTTAGCAGCTGTGACTGGAGCTTTACAATCTGGGGGCATTATTTTATAAATTTTATTAAATCTCTTAATAAAATCAGCAATAGGGTCACCAGTATTCCTTCTTAAATCTTCAAATTCTGCTAAATAGCAGACAGGATCCTTTTTTATTCCCCACTGGTTCTGGAAAATGTTGGTTAATTCAGCCCATGAGTTTATAGAATTTGCTTGAAGCTGTCTAAACCAAATCCTGACATTTCCTTCTAATGATTATACAAAAAGCCTTGTGTAAACATCTTCATGCTTAATGTTCATATTGTCAGCAAAGTCAAGGAATGCAGCTAAGTGGTCTTCAGCATTTGGCCTTGTCTCTCCATTAAATCTAGGTAAATGCTTCAAATACCCATCAGGAAAAGCATGAAGTTGGGTTGTTGTTGGAAGAACTAATGTTGTATATCGTGCTGCCACAATTGGTTGAATACCAGCCATTTGATGTTGTAATGAAGTTGTCCTTTTTGAAGATACAACTTTACTAGAAGATGGTTGCGATGGAGATTTCGGTTTCTAGAAAAAAGTGAAGATTAATGACTAATTTGAACTTCAGGTGCAACCTTTTCCAAATCTTCAAAAGCTAGAGGATTAGTATAAATATTGAGCTCCTCTTCAGGTTTAGTAGAAATAGAAGGGAAAGTATGTACCACAGAAGATATAAAATCAGTTGGTTTAAATTAAGGAAGGGTAAGTTTTAGATCTTCTTCACTATCAGATAGCTCTAAATGAGGGAAAGAAACTTCAAAGGACTCAAGCTGATGAACTAATAACGCATATTGAAGATCTACTCCTTTAGAAAGGAGTTCTAAAACCTTTGGAGGAAGATCTGATGATTCATCAAGTATTGGAGTTAACTGAAAAGGGTTAGATTGCGAGGGTACTTTAGGTAAAATAGAGGCAGAAGCAGCAATAGAGTCCTCTAACCTTCGTCTAATAGATGCAATTCTCACAAGTTTCTTTGGATATGATAAAGCAGAGAGAAGCTCTGGATCTTACTAACATCTGGTATGCATGCGTGAACCCAAATTTAAAATGCGAAGTCACCAAGTGAAATATTTTAGCCTATTGACCTCTTATCCACCATTAAGAGGCAAGTATGATCGTTGTCCCAGGCAAAACAAACTTCAAACTTCGTTCCCCGAATACGGTGCCAATCTAATGTTGTACCTTTGTAGACAGTTCTAGGCTGGGGAACTATGTCAAAGCATCTAAGTGAGGTTTTGATTTAATTGGATGATCAATGCTTTAAACTTTTAAACAGATGTAAATCCTAAGTATTTCTGAGAAAATAGAAGGGTTGATTCTTCATTCCTAACAGTATTAATCTTTGAAATGATTTGGAAAGCGGAATTTAAGAAGATATATACATCCTTAAACATTCATATTGAATATCTAATTTATTATATAGAGTAGATGCACGTAGAAGCTTTCTACAGCCAAACAATACATGTCCAAGAGATGACAGAAGGCAACAATTAAAAGATTTAGAGGAACTAACTAAGACAAATTTTTCAGTTAATTAATATCTTTTAATAATTATGACTTTGCAAGGGTCTTTTAGAGAGATTGGCATTCAATCTAGTCTTACCCAAACTCCTATGTTACCTTGAAAATGTGCTAGAAAATAAAAATGGAAACATAAATGAATAACCAGAAGAACTCACATAGATACACAAGCTACTCAGAATGAATCCATAATCCCTTCAATTGTCTTCAAAAATTGCTTAGATAATTACATTCATGTCATTGGTTCATCACAAGGGTTCAACCCCTTCTTTGAATTACAAAATACTTATAAAGTTCAACTCAAAATATCTGAGCATGAATGAAAAATTATTACAAACTAAAAAATATCATCCAAAATGATTTCGATATTACAAAAATAGCGAATCTGAACTTATTTGAACACTCTGCACAGATTTTGAGGGTTTTTGTTTGATGGTTGTTGCTAGAAAACTGATTTTTTGTTCACTGCCCCTGTTAATTTGATGTCTACTCTTGCTAATCTGACTTCTGGTCACTAAAATTTAGCATTGTGTTCTATTCGATGAGATCCAGTAATTTATCCCATCTCTTATCATCTGGGATAGAAAATTTTGTCAACTTTCTGTATGACTCATCAACTTCAGTATATTTTTCAAAAGTAGGGCTAGTTAAAAACAAATGCTTAATTTCATGTTGAATGAAAAAATCATAATCTAGGCCTTCGATGAAAGCTTTGCCAGCTATTATTCCTCTGATTTTGGCAAACTTAGTTTTGTCTACTGCTATCTCATGTAACATGTGTTGATAATCTTCAAGTGGAATCAATTGGCCACCTAAACCTTGCAAAATTGGGAGTCTTTTTTGATGTAGAGCATTAAACTATCTGTAGGATTTCACGATCTGAGCTTCTAAGTTGTGACACTTATTCTCGTGTTGTAACATCAAATTTCTCTTTGTTAAATATTTTATTGCCTATTAAGACTAATTCAGTTCTGTCTTCAATCCCAAATTCTTCAAGTTCATTCCTTGTTTTGGAATTTAAGACTTTAATTATTCTGGTAGCTTCCCTTGGTTTGTGGTCTAGATCTTCTTTGATTTCTGCTACTACTGCCTTTGATCTCTACAATAAATCTTCCTACTATCAATCCAGATGTTTTCTCTAATATCAATCCAGATGTTTTCTTTGGCCTGAGATAAGGTTTGTGCAATCAATGATTCATTTTCATAAACTTCTAATTGCTTAGTTAACCTGAAATTCTTTTAAATCTCAGCCAAATATGCATTACCAGTTTTGATTTTACTTTCTTGAATCTTTTCAAGTTGCTCTTTAAGCTTCTCAATTTCTTTATCCTTCAAAGATAAATCTCCATTGGCTTTTGGCAATTCCTCTGCTGTATTTTGATCAGTAGATTGTGTTTCGGTTGTAACCACCGTTGTTGTAGATGTCCCTGCTGTAGAAGTACCTGTTATAGAAGTTGCTATTGTAGAAGTGTTTGTTGTAGTAGTGAGTTGTTGCTCTCTCTCCTTAATCAACTTCTCCATTTCTGCTTCCATTTTCCGAATTTGCATGTTCTGCTCAACAATCATTTTAAGCATGTTTTCTTTCTCCTTCTCTAATTGACCAACTTCTTGTGCTTGTGGATGTTCAGAGGTTGGCAGCTTTAATTGTTTCCTCAATGTTTGAATATTAGCATTCTTGTTCTTGATTATTTCTTCTGCTACTTTTACATCTTTAGGATCTAGTCCTAATTTCAAAGCCAGATCTTCAAGGCCCTTAATTCTTGTATCCTTAGCTATAGAAGACATATTTTCAAGTTTCAATTGAGAATGAATATTATTTAATGATGCTTGCAACTTAGAAGTTGCCATGGCAGAACTTGTCAAGGATGTATAAATCATCTCCCCTGCTTGCTTGTGTAGATCAATTTGATCTATAGGATGAATCTGTTTGGTGTCAAAAGTGAACAAGGAAGTTTTATAATCTTCAGCAGTCTTAGGTACAGGGACCTTTGGCTCCAGAAATGCCAATTGAAATTGTCCCTTCTCATTGTTTAGTGTTGAAAGTAGCCTGGTCTGTCTTGTAGAAAATTGTTTCCAAAACTCTACATATGAAGAAGTCTTCAATGCTTCATTCTTCTTTTTCATTTCTATGAATCTTGAAAATATACTTTGTTGCCTTGAAGAAGGAGATGAAGGAGAAGAAGAAGAAGTTGTTTTGGTTTCTTCTATTTGTTGTAGTGAGAATGGTGATTCTCCTGTAAAAAACAACTATAGAAGGTCCTTCAGAAGTTTGAACTTTTGAGGATTCTTCCTCCTCATTTGTTGTTGTATTCCTTCTTTTCATGACTTAAAAAATTGTTTGTTGTAAATTTGATCCTGAAGGAGACTGACTCTCCCTTGGCCTTTTTAATTCCTTCTTTGTAGTCTTTGGAGTCTCTAACACTGTTTGACTGGAGATTCAATTCCCTATAAAGTATTTTCCTCCCAATCTTCTTTATTTGCAAATTGCTCAATCTTTGGTTTAGGCATATGGGCATAAGGTGTTGATTTCTGTGCAACTCTTGCTAATGATATAATTCCCATTGGGTCATAAGGCCAAATGAAACTCAACTTGAATTTCATCTATTCTAATAAAACATTAAACTCTTTTTCTGCAGCTCTTGTGTTGGCTATAAAAGGGCCAACCTGTGCTTTCAATTTAAACTTTGCTTTTTGTTTCCTAGAAACAAAGTGAACATCATCTACATTCATCATTTGCCTAATATACTCAAGAGCAAAAATTCTCTTTGGGAGGAATACAAGCAACTTGTATGGTTGTAATTCACATCCATAAATCCCAATTTCAGTGAAATTCTGGTATAAATACCACTCTCCAACTTTAGTCTTCTCACTCCAATGTAAAATTCTCTTAATCTCAGTTGAAATTCTAGGAACATCATCAATATTTAATAAACAATTTGTCACATATAGGAATTGATTAACAAAATCGCTAAATGAGAATTCTTTAGAAGTCTTTCTCACTAGCGATGTCCAAAGAATAATTGACTATGGCCTACTTGTAACATATAACTTTTGCAAAGGGAACTTAAATCTTTTGGATTGATGATATAGAAACAAATAAACTAGAACTAATTCATACTCGAAAGAACCTTCTGCACTGAACTTCAAGAATTGATCATGAATTGCATCAGAAAGAAGTTGACTGGAGTTGAACATTATTGAGGGTTTTTTACCAAAAGAGAAAACTGACATAAAGCCCAAGATGACTTCATCAACCCATTGATCACTAAGGTATCCTAATAGACAAGACACTAGGGAAATGACTTGCCTAGACATTTCAAGGAACATAGGAGCAAAATAGGGAGGATTGGTCCTGGGTAATTCAAAATTCTCAGGTAGAAAGGATTAAAAAATGTGAGCTCTATCTGAAAGTGAAAGCTTTTGGTAAATTTCCATTAATGCATCATTAGAAAATGGATGCAAATGTTCTTAAGGGTTTAGCTGGAGGGCTTGGCAAATTGATTCAAAGGTCACATAGAAAAGAGTTTCATTGTTCTGAGCTATTACAGCTCTTTGGCTAGGAAGATATTGAGCTCCACACCAGGCAACGAACTCTGGAAAATGATAGGTTTGTGGGAAACAGAACTGGGTAGTAGGGATTCCCAAAAATAAAATTCATCACTGGCGTCTCAGTACTTCTGAAAAGCCCAACTGTGAATTTTTTACAGGTTGAATTCACAATTGGTCTCTGCAATTTTAAAATGAGTATCAACTAATGGGAGTTCATCCAGCTTAATTACAAGGGGTAGCAAGGGATTATCTGTTATCATTTTTTATTTTCCTTTATGGGAAGCCTTTAGGAAAAACAAATTACTGACACAATTGATAAGGATTTACCCAAATATAGGACGATTACAGGCTAGAAGACAACGATTGGAGGTCACTGTCTGCTAGGATTTCACTTACAAAACCGTTCTTCGGATTACAGTGACAGGTAGAATGCAAATGATCTATTTGAAAAGGGTGATTTTGTTGATTAGGAACAAATAACGGTTTTGAATGGTTTAACCGTTATTGGCGCGTAGGATTTAATGTTGAAGAACGTTGGCGGGAGTGATTTGATAAGCAGCAGTCATTTGCCAATTTCGCGGGAGGGATAGCAGTGGTTAAGCATGGCGGAATGTTTGCGAGTGGTAAAAATAGCGGGAGAGCGAATGGCGGGAGAGTCATTTGCGGGGGGAGGTGAATGTGGTAAGTGGTATTTGCGAGGGGGGTACTGCAATTTACGTGGGGCTACCACGTATCCAACGGCAGGATCGGGCAAACAGCTTTGCGGAACCTCCCCCCCCCCCCCCCTCTCCGTGAATCATCGACAATGCAAGGGGTCCCGCAATCGATCGGGGGTCATTGATCTAGGTGGGCCCGATCTCATCCATCCAAATCAAATCGTGCTTTATCGTTACCCGACAGAAGTGTCAAATCAAATTTATTTACAAATAAATAAATCATTTAAAAATACAAAGGATTATAAAATTCATAAAATAAACAAAATGTGACATTTACACTTGCACGCGATACTTAGTGATACATATTTTATTTTCATATATATATATATATATATATATATTTTAAATCCCTTTTTCTTTCTTTCATTTGATTTTTTTTTATTTTTTGTTTCTTTTTCTTATTTTTCTATTTTTATTTTTGAAATAAAGATAAAACTACAAAAATTTAAAAGAGTAAAAATAAGTTACAACACAACCTATTTTGCACTACAACTTTATCTGTTGTGAATGCTTGGAGAAGCTAATACACTGGAATTTTTATGTTTACTAGCAAAGTGACATACAAACCATACACTGGCTCAAAAGGGCTCGTTCCAGTAGCACTTTTCTTTGTTATTCTATCTGCCCATAGTGCATACTTGATCTTGCTATCCCGTGACGTTTTATTCTCCTCTACTATATTTTTAATGATAGTCATCAAATTCTTGTTACTAGATTCTGCAACTCCATTTCCTTGGGGATAGTAGTTTGATGAATGAGACAGGATAATGCCATACTGGAAACAAAAGGAAGAAAATCATGTTGAACCGAAAGCATTGGCATTATCAGTTGTAATCTTGGCAGGCACACCAAATATTTTTATGATTTTGTCTTCTAGGAAGTCCATGACAACTTTTTCAATGGCCCACTTGGTTGAAATAGCCTCAATCCACTTCGTGAAACAATTTGTAGCAATTAAAATCCAAGTATACCCATTGCTTGAGTTTTCTTTGAATTGACCTATGAAATCTAGACCCCAATGCTGAAAAGTTGCCTCAACTACTACTGGATGTAAAGGAAAGGATGCTAATTTCTATTTCCCAGTGAGTCGCTGACATGGCTGGAAACCTCTAACAAACTTATGTACATCTAAGAAAATGGGTTGCTAACAGTAACCCGCTCTAAAGATTTTATGGGTTGTTGTTTTAGTTGCATAATGTCCACCATAAAATCCCACATGAAACTCAGTCACAAGTCTTTTAGCTTCTACCACATCAACCCATCTAAGTATCAAGCCCTTAAGATTCCTCCACCCTAGTCTATCTTGAATTATGCAATACTTAGATGCCTTCAACCTTAATGCTCCTTTTATGATTTACTAAATGGCTTGGGCAAGTAAGGTTTTGGAGATAGAAGATGATATCCGCATACCAATCAAGTTGCTATAATCTCTAAAGCTCTGAAGAAACCCTAATGCTTTCTCATTACCCTTTGTCAACATATGTGCTAAGCCCTAACGGTAACCTTTCACCAAGTTAGAGGGTTTTATCTCCAAGTCATATTCTTGTCTTTTAGCAACCCACCTCGCTCTGACTCCTAAGCAATCCTGATGAGTTAATATATCTTTCATCGTTGAATGAGGCGCATAAACTATTATCTTTGAATATCCAATATAAACTTTGAAATGTTTAAGACATTTGACCAAGGCATAGGCTTGCTTTTCCATAGTATGATACTTAAATTTTGAACTATGCAAAGCCTTACTCATGAATGTGAGGTTTCTCTTGCTTTTCATCATTTTTTTGAAGTAAAACCCTTGCAATAGTATCCTCGAATGCAAAAGAAAAGATAAGAAAGTATTTAGAATAGTTAGGACTAACTAATACAGGATATTGTAATTGAATTCTTGATATCCTTAAAGCCTTTCCTTCCTTGATCACTCCATTCAAATTTTGCATCTTTCTTTAGAAGTGTTAGGATTGGCTTTACTACCTCAAGGAAATTTGGTATAAATCTTCTAGTGAAATTTATCTTTCCCAAAAAAGATTGGAGAGCCTTCTTATTATGAGGTAAAGGGATCTTCTATATGGGTTCAACCTTTTCAGATCAATCTTTACCCCATCTCTTGGAATGATATGCCCCAGCAACTTTCCCTCAGTTACCCAAAATACTGACTTGGTTGGGTTCAAAGAGATGCCAAACTCATGACATCTTTCAAAAACTTGCCTAAGATGAACCATGTGACTTGTTCCATCCTTTGAGAAACTGTTAATTCATCTTGATAAATTTCAATGATTTTTCCAATTAATCCTTTAAAAGCATAATCCATGGCCTTTGAAATGTACCACCAGCATTTGATCAACCAAAATGCATTCTTAAATACTCATCTGTGCCCCATGGTATTGTGGAAGTGGTCTTATGTCGATCTTCCTTCTTTACCATAACTTGGTTGTAACCAGGGAAACTCTCTAACATGGACATCATTCCTGAACCCGTAACCCTTTGCAATAAGGTTTCCATATTAGGAAGAAGGTAATTGTCCTTTTTACAAGCCATGTTCAAATTTTTGGAATCAAGACATAACCTTATACCCTTGTTCTTCTTCCGAACCACCACTAAGTCAGAGATCCAAGAAGAATGTCTAGTTTGAGCAATGATTTGAAGTTCCTTTTGCACTAAGGGGGCCAACTTGTGATTGATTTGTCTAAGCTTTTGTCTGAAAGTATTGGCATCTTCATCTTTAACAGGAACTGTGTGTTGGATTACAACTTCCCTATAGGCCTTTAATTCATCGTAAGTAAAAGCCAACAAATCCCGATATTCCCTTAATAGATTTACCAGTTCATTTCTTTTCTTTTTTTCTGATGTACCCATTCCAATTTTCATCAACTTGGGATCCTAATCAGTCCCAATGTTTACTTCTATGTGGTCACCAAGTTCAAATTTCATTTCATTTTTCTTTTTATGACTTTCATGCCTATCAAAGATTTGCTCTAACGCTATGAGTCTTCTAGGAGCCGGGTTTATGCTATCTTCATCAACTTCTTGATATTCACAATTTCACACCCCTCTTCTCTATAAATGACTTGGAAATTTGAAAACTCATGCATATGATTGATAAATCTTAATATATTTTTTTCATCATTGAAAACTTGGCAACAGTCTATATTATCAGGCACTGGCAGTCTAAAAATAACTTCCATTTTTATTTTCTTTTTATATTAGTTCCTCTATAAGTTGCAGTGTTGGAGTTCCTACTGCCAACTCATCTGCTTTACTATTTAATTTCTAGGCACTGTTATTAGATCCAATGCATCAAAGTGTAGAAATTTTATAACCAAACCCCGGTTTTCAGTTTCTCCTTATTTCTCCCATAAAGTTAAATGCCCATTCCCATAGCCATACATTCAACAAGCTGGAAAAACAAATATTTTCTAAAAACACAAATTCTGGAAATTTCACAGTGCTGAAATGTATAAATAAAAACTCAAAAAATAAATCAACCACACAAAGAAAATTGACACGTTAATTTTTGGTCAATGTGACCCTGGAAAAACCCCCTACAACTCTTGGGGAAAACCAGTTCGAAAGCTTCTCTTTATTTTCTGAATATTGCTTTTACAGTGAAACAGAAAAACACAGTTAAAATTCCAGCAACCAAATTTACAAACTTATCTCGATTTCTGTGCTTGCACACCGCCTCAGAAATTGTACCAAATTAGCAACTTGCAAAACAGAAATTATTACAGCATTAATGACAGCAATAAATGTTGTACGACCACCTCGTAAAACGTGCCAGAATCAGCTATACGGTATTGTACGAATTTGTATAGCAGCCCTCCTCGAAATTTGTGCCCAAAAATAGCCTTGAAATCGGCGCTGAAGCTGTTGTTCTTTTTCTCAGCTTTTGTGACGAAAAATCAACAACACTTCTCCTCAATTTCCGTGCCCAGATTTCTGCCTCAAACTTCGTGCTTATTGTTGCTGCCCTCTTCCTCGATTTTTGGGCCTCCCTTTCTTGGAAACAATGCCTCTCCTGTTGTACAGATTTTTTCCATGGGATTTGTGCCAATAAATGCTGCTATACTTTTTGCTGAATCTCCTCATTGCTGCCCTCTTTCTTCTCACTGCTCAGAAAATCTCCTTAGCTTTCTCTTCTCCTCTCTCAATCTGCTTATGAATGAATGAATGACCTTTTCCCTCCTTTTCCTCCTTTAACCTAACCCTAAGTGACTTTTGAGGAATCCCTAAATCTAATGGCTGAGATAGCTTTAGATTTAGGGCTGAGATTAAATACTCATTTAAATCTCACTTTCTATTTTTTAATTCACCCCACTTTAATAAAGACCCACTTAGTCATTTATTTCCAAAGTCACTTTTCACTTTCTAATTTCACATTGACTTTATTAAAGTCACTTTAAAATTAGACTTAGTAACTTTATCACTTAAAGTCACTTCTAAATTAGATTTGACTTTATAACTTTATAAAGTCACTTTAGGAGAAAAAATTAAATTCTTTTGGACACTTTTCCCTAGGCCAAAGATCAAAGCCTTAGGGAACCACCTGTCCTCCGGTACCAAATTTCAACACTCCCTCTTACCGAGGAAGGTGTTTCTCACCACACCCATCTTGTCTCTGAAGTAGACATGCTTGCCCCGTGGTAAGGCTTTGGTAAGAATATCTGCAACCTGCTCATCAGTGGGAATATACTCAAGCTTCACAGCTCCCTTCTGAACATAGTCTTTGATGAAATGATATTTGATCCCGATATGCTTTGACCTATCATGAAATACTGGATTCTCCGTGAGTTTAATGCAACTCTGATTATCACAGTAAATCACTGAAGGTCTCAACGGCTGACCAAACAAGCCAAACAACATCTTGTGAAGCCAGATGGCCTCACAACTAGCTAGACTGGCTGCCATATACTCTGCCATTGAACTCGATGAGGTGAAATGACCTTTCCTCCTTTTCCTCTTCCTTCCTAACCTAAGTGACTTTTTTGAGGAATCTAAATCCGATGAGTGAGATAGATTGAGATCTGGGGAGATTAAATGCTCATTTAAATCTCTTTTCTATTCTTTAATTCACCCCACTTTAATAAAGACCCACTTAGTCTTTTATTTCAGAATCACTTTCCTTTCTAATTTTACATTGACTTTTATTTAAAGTCACTTTAATAGTAACTGTCTTAAGTCACTTTTAAATTAGATTTGACTTTATAACTTTATAAAGTCATTTTAGTAACTTTATCACTTAAAGTCACTTTAAAATTAGATTTGACTTTATAAAAATTATAAAGTCACTTTAGGAGAAAAATTAAATTCTTTTGGACACTTTTCCCTAGGCCAAAGATCAAAGCCTTAGGGAACCACATGTCCTCCGGTACCAAATTTCAACACTCCCTCTTACCGAGGAAGGTGTTCCTCACCACACCCATCTTGTCTCTGAAGTAGACATGCTTGCCCCGTGGTAATGCTTTGGTAAGAATATCTGCAACCTGCTCATCAGTGGGAATATACTCAAGCTTCACAGCTCCTTTCTAAACATAGTCTCTGATGAAATGATATTTGATCCCGATATGCTTTGACCTGTCATGAAATACTGGATTCTCCGTGAGTTTAATGCAACTCTGATTATCACAATAAATCACTGAAGGTCTCAACGGCTGACCAAATAAGCCAAACAACATCTTGTGAAGCCAGATGGCCTCACAACTAGCTAGACTGGCTGCCATATACTCTGCTTCCGCTGAACTCAATGCTACTGACTGCTGCTTTCGGCTGAACCATGACACAACTGCCGAACCCAACCCAAAATAGCACCCTGAAGTGCTCTTCCTATCAGAAGCTTCTTTGCCTAATCGGAATCGGTGTAGCTTTGATTCATTTAAATCTCACTTTCTATTTTTAATTCACCCCACTTTAATAAAGACCCACTTAGTCATTTATTTCCAAAGTCATTTTTCCTTTCTAATTTTACATTGACTTTATTAAAGTCACTTTAAAATTAGACTTTAGTAACTTTATCACTTAAAGTCACTTTTAAATTAGATTTGACTTTATAATTTTATAAAGTCACTTTAGGAGAAAAAATTAAATTCTTTTGGACACTTTTCCCTAGGCCAAAGATCAAAGCCTTAGGGAACCACCTGTCCTCCGGTAACCAAATTTCAACACTCCCTCTTACCGAGGAAGGTGTTCCTCACCACATCCATCTTGTCTCTGAAGTAGACATGCTTGCCCCGTGGTAAGGCTTTGGTAAGAATATCTGCAACCTGCTCATCAGTGGGAATATACTCAAGCTTCACAGCTCCTTTCTGAACATAGTCTCTGATGAAATGATATTTGATCCGGATATGCTTTGACCTGTCATGAAATACTGGATTCTCCGTGAGTTTAATGCAACTCTGATTATCACAGTAAATCACTGAAGGTCTCAACGGCTGACCAAATAAGCCAAACAACATCGTGCGAAGCCAGATGGCCTCACAACTAGCTAGACTGGCTGCCATATACTCTGCTTCCGCTGAACTCAATGCTACTGACTGCTGCTTCCGGCTGAACCATGACACCACTGCCGAACCCAACCCAAAACAGCACCCTGAAGTGCTCTTCCTATCAGAAGCACAACCTGCCCAATCAGAATCAGTGTAACCTGCCAATCTCACTCCATCCCCTTGCCTGTAGTCCAGACCATAATCCACTGTCCCCTGCAAGTACCACAAAATGTGTTTTGCAGCCACCCAGTGAACCTTCCTAGGCTCACACATAAACTGACTCATCGTGTTGACTGCAAAACAAATATCTGGTCCAGTGTTGACCAAATACATCAAGGAACCAATCAGCTGTCTGTACAATGTGGGATCCACCAACTCGGAATCCGAAGCATGAAGCTTCTTCCAGTTGGTGATCATTGGTGTCGACATGGGTCTACAATCCTCCATGTGGAATCTGCCAAGGATGTCCACAATATACTTCCCCTGTCCCAGGAAGAAATGCCCCTCCTCCTGCCACACCTCCAAACCCAAAAAGTAATGCATCAAGCTGATGTCCTTCATCTCAAACTCCGCCGCAAGATCTCTCTTGCGGTGCTCTATGAGTCTCTCTGCACCTGTAATGACTAAGTCATCCACATACAGCACCAGAATGAGAGGCTCCTCACCTATCACAATATAGTAAAGGTTCGGATCTGCCTCACTCTTTGTGAAACCCGTCTTCTGCAAGTAAGTATCTATCCTGGAGTACCAAGCTCTGGGAGCTTGCTTCAGGCCATAAAGGGCCTTCTTCAGTCTGCACACATGGGACTCCTTCCCATGCACCTCAAAGCCCTGTGGCTGCTCAATGTACACCTCCTCCTGTATAAAGCCATTGAGAAATGCGGTCTTCACATCCATCTGGTGGATCTTCCAACCCATCTCTGCTGCTATCGATATAATGGAGCGGATCGAAGTATATCGAGCCACGGGAGCGAAGGTCTCCTCATAATCAACTCCCTCTACCTAGGAGAACCCTCTAGCCACAAACTTTGCTTTGAATTTCTCAATGCTGCCATCTGCAGCATGCTTTACCTTGTAAAGCCATCTGGAAGTAACCACGGATTTGCCCTCAGGCCTCGGCACCACCTCCCAAACATCATTCTTCATGATAGAAGAATACTCCTCTTGCATGGCCTCTCTCCAGACTTGCTGGCTAGCTGCGTCCTCATAGCTAGAAAACTCAGAGTCGATGATGTTGGCAACCATTGCCATATAGCTATAGAACCTCTTAGGTGGTTTGCTGTCTTTGACCGGCCTCTTTGGCCCAACAACATATGTGGCCTCTCTCAAGGTATCCTGAAGCCACTTGGGTTTCCTCTTCCTTGAGCACACTTTTCCCACTGGAGAATGAAACTCCTCCTCCTCATCAGGAGCCTGAACTCCTGACTGTCTATCTTCTGTCCTCCTACCTGGCCTTGAACCTGTAGACGCTGAAGTATCGTGTGAACTGTCCATTAGTGGAATCCCTAGGGAACTACTTTGCAGACTGATCTGCATGCCGCCCGAAGCACCACCTCTCTGACTCTGCGAGCCACTGCTCACTGATGGACCTAACACCGTAATCGATGTATCTCCGGATCCTCCTGATCCCTGCCCACTGGATCCCTATGCCTAACTCAACTACTCCTGAGGGTCTGGCTGATCCAGATACTCTAACTCCCATGACCTCCTGAAAGCCCTGTCCTCCTCAAACTTCACATCCTGCCTGACAACAACTCTCCTCTGTGTGGGAATATAAATCCGAAAGGCCTTCGAGGTCTCACTGTAGCCCACAAAGACACCCTTCTCTGCGGTGGGCTCTAGCTTGGTCCTCTTCTCCTTGGGTACGTAGGAGTATGCAATACACCCAAAGATACGAAGATGACCAACATCAGGCTTCTTCCCAGAAAAAGCCTCCTCCGAAGTCACATGCCCCAAAGCACAATGCGGACTCCTATTCTACAAATATACAGCAGTATTGCAGGCCTTTGCCCACAAAAACAATGGTGACCCCTAATCATGTAACATGGCTTTGGCAGCCCCAACGATGGATCTGTTCTTCCTCTCCGCAACCTCGTTTTGCTGGGGGTTGTAAGGAACTGTGAACTCCCTCCTAATGCCTGCCTCCGCACAATACTCAACAAACTCACCAAGGGTGTACTCTCCTCCATTGTCCGACCTCAGGGACTTGATCTTCCGACCTGTCTGAGTCTCCACAAGAGCTCTGAACTCCTGAAACCGCTTGAAGACCTCACTCTTAGTCTTCAAGAAATAAATCCCGGTCCTCCTGGAGTGATCATCAATGAATAAAACATAATACTCATATCCACTCAAGGAAACATGAGACATCTGACCGCTCACATTGGAATGAATCAAATCAAGTATCCCAGTCGATCTGCTGTCACTACTAGGAAAAGGGGATTTGGCAAACTTGCCCATAGTGCATCATCTGCATGTATCAAAGTAATCAGTACGGAAATCTGGCACACCTGTAATGATCTCCCGCAATGTCCTCAAGGCTCCATGATACATGTGCCCCATCCTGCAGCGCCAAATCTCGCACAGCTCTGAACTACTAGCTCTGTTGTCGGTACTATTGCTCAATGCCAAAAGGGGCTGAAATGCAAACTTGTACACCTTTGCATGGCGTACACCAATCACTCTAGCTGAATCAGCTGGAGTGCCCCTGGGATATATTAGCACCTGTCCTCTCCTGAACAATATCTCATATCCTTTGTCCTCTAATGCTAAGACGAATATGAGGTTCTTCTTATCCCTGGCACATATAGAACATCTGACACCTTCAAGGAAGGTTTGGGTTCCCTATCAAATGTCAATGTCCCCACACTGACTGCTCTAACAATGCTGTCATCTCCGAGTACTACCTCTATATCAATGCCACTCTCTGAAAGCTATGAGAAGTACTCACAGACTCCTGACATATGACGTGAAGCCCTACTGTCAACATACCAGATACCTGAAGATACTCCGCTAGTGGAGGGAAATGCACACTCCCACTCAACCTCCGTGGCAGGTGATCCTGCACTAGTGGACTCATAAGCAATGAACCCAAACTCCCGGTCAAAGCTATCCGTAAAGTCCTCTATCTCTACTGATGCTGCCATGTGTTGGTTCTTCCCCTTCTTCTTCTTCTCCGAACACACAACTGCATAGTGTCCCATCTTCTGACAATTCCAAAACTTCACCTTGGAATAGTCCTTCTATGTGTTCCCCTGTTTACCTTTACCTTTACCTTTGCTTTTGCCCCCACCAACACTTGTGGTAGCTTGCTTCTTTCCCTTGCCTTTCTTGCCTCCTGCCAACAGTGCTACATCCTCATCCTGCTCAACTGGTTTAGCTACCCCAAGCTGGCTCTTTCTGATTTCTATCTGTATGCAATCATCCCAGAACCTCTCCCAAGAGGGAAGGGTCTCACATGCACAAACCCCATCAGCAAAGTTCAGCCATGAACTAAGAAGGCCATTCACTGCAATCCGCACCAACTCAGTGGGTGGAATGACCTCTCCAACTGCTGCCAATGCATCTCTCACATTCGTAATCTTTGTGAGATATCCAGCTACACTATCAGTCTTACCCATCTAAATGGTCTTCAGCTTCTCCCTTAGGACCATTTTCCTGTCCTCATTGGTACTCTGGTAGAGATTGGCCAATGTTGTCAACATCTCATTAGCATATCTCTTTCCTCTCACATGAGGAATGCAATGGTCTTTGATTCCATCTAGAATCAGTCTCTTATCATTGTTATTCTTCTTATTAAATGCTGCCAACTGAACAACATCAGTAGGCACATTAACAGGGCACTGTATTGTATGCACCATGATATCCCAGACTTCTCCCTCCTCAAAGATGCTCTGCATTCTCTCCTTCCAAACACTGTAGTTGCTATGCCCATCCAACCTATCCTCCACCCTCAAGCCCAAAGACATGCTTGTTGTCCAAATAAACTGAAAATAACACTGTTGTAGTAAAGGTACTATTTTCTATGTGAAAAATCAGCTTCTTGTAATTTTTCTTCTTGCTGTCCCCTTGGTCATATTTTCAAATTTGCCTATAGATTGGAATTTGAAGCTACCAACAATGTAGTTGAGTATGAAGCTCTTCTGTTGGGTTTCGATGTTATGAATATAATTCATAATAAATAATAATAAATATAAATGCAAATGTAATAATAAATAATAATTCATTAACTAATCATTAGTTAGTTAGTTATGAAGAGGTATGTCTCAGAGACATAGCCATTCGTGAAAGGGCGCCTGTGTAGGGTATATAAGCAGGCCCTCATTCTCATTTGTAATCCTCATATCATCAATTCTTTATACAATAAACAATTTACAATTTATGTCCTACAATGGATGTCTTTGTCTACTTAGTATTTTAATATTTCCTTTGCGTATACGACTGTTGGTCGCTACATTGGTATTAGAGCTTTGTTCTTCGATCACCGGCCTTTGGCCTTTAACTCGTCGCCAACTTGGTTGTTGTCATAATCGAAGCGTTTCACTAAATCAATGTTGGAGATTCTCCATTCCACTGGATTCGTCGGCATGCCTTTGGCCATAATAAAAATTTGAAAAAAAAAGGGAAGAAATATATTAAAAAAAAATATTAGTCAAAAAAAAATTAGTGAGAAAAAAAAATTTATTTAAAAAAAAATCAATTAAAAAAATTAAATAAATAAATAAAAAATCATTACATATATTAAAAAAAATAATAATAATAATAATAAAAGTATTACATTATAAAAATATATATATATAAATAAATAAATCAAAGTTAAAAAAAAAAAAAATCAAAAAAAATATTTAAAGAAATTACAAATTCACGATTGTCGGACAGCCCATTCCTTTACGCACGCGGCACAGCCCATTCCTTTACACAGAAACGTAGAGTCAGCCACCGCTACTGCCACCAGAGCCCCAAACCCACAACCATCGACGCCCTTCTCGCTGTACAGGACCCCCCGCAGCAATTATCAGGCACAACTAATAGCGACCCACTCGCCGCAGTCGCCCATCCCTCCAAGAAGTTATGCAGCAATTCGAGCAGTAACTCTTGAGGTGGTTTTTACAAATCAGACAGTCTCCAACATCCACAACCCAGTGCCAGAAGGCAACGTCATTCCATTCGGCAAGTGTGACACGTTTGCGCCTGCCTAGTCCGAGGTCATCGATACTCTGAGGCCCTGGAGAATGCTCTACCGCTGATGCCATTTCTCAAGATACTTTGCTTTGCAGATACCACAAAACGGTGCAACGATTCGAGAACTTTGTGTATGAATGAACCATTTCTACACAAATGGTGACCCTTGATGACAAGAGGCGTGACCTTAACCTCGAGTAAAGTGGAAGATAACAAAAAGCTTAAGGAAAAATTAAAAAGTGGTTTATTTATTTTAAAAAGTCAATGAATTTTCAAAAGAGTATTCAAGGGTTAAAAAGTATTAATTGAAGCAAGGGAATTATTAAGTGAGATATATATATATATATATATATATAAAAGGATAAAAGGAAATTATCAAAAGGTAATATAGCTAAAAGTTAGTTTATATATATAAAGGGGATATTATTACGTGGAAATAAGTTTGAAGTTACATTAGAAAGAACTAGTAAAATTAAAAGCCCAAAAAAAATATTATATATAAAAAGGGGATTTTTGTATATTAAAAAGGATATTAAAAAAATAGAGGCTTATTCAAATTTATAAAAGAAAATAATAATAATAATAATAATTAATTAAATTTATTTAATTAATTACGTTATCAAAAAAAAGGTTCATAATTAACAAAAAAAAAAAAAAGGAAAGAAGAACATATCAAGTGTTCCTGAAAAATTATTGACAAAGCAAAAATGGGATCAATCATGGAAAAAAAATGACGGAAAAAATGAAGAAGTCTAAAATGACAAAGGAAGAACGATTTTCCTATAAGGGTGTTTTTATCATGCCTGGCAAGATAATTACATTAACAAGGACTATCCAAGGAAAAAAATTTAATATTGCTATTAGTACAAGCAACGACCAAAACTACAAAAAATTTAATTTGGCGAATCGACTGCTAATTTCAAATGCCAATGTAGGTGAAAGAACAGTTCTTTTTGGAAAGGAATATGAAATTAATGATTTACAAATAACAGTAGATCATTATGAGTACATATCCAAATTGATGTTTATAAACATGTATGACTCAGGAGGTTGACATGATGCCGGGTCAACCTTAGTTTAGAGAGTTGGTGAGTTCATGTTAAAGTTTAAACATGGAGAAACAAGTTTTGACTTTTCTTTATAAGGGGAAGATGGTCATATTTTGAGACATGACAATGGAGTCAAAATCGATAATGTCTGCATTAGAAGACTTTAAGGATATCTCAGACTTGATGTTCAAAGATAACAAAAAAACTATATCAAGACGAAGAAGAACTTGGAAGAAGTCATCTCCAATAAAAGACAAAGAAGTATTTATCCGACGGGAGTCTTGGTGGAACATTGGTATTTATCTACTTCGTGATTACAAGTGTATTGGCATTTTACTTTCCATCAGCAGGGGTCAGGCCATCAAAGGTTCCATCATCATGCAGCCAAGCAGGCAGGTGCCTAATCAAAGGGAGCAAAGGTACAGTTGGACCTCTAGAGAGAATGACGAAGATACTTGACCACTTCTAGATGACAAAGTGCCTTTCATCTTGCTGGCCATTTTTGAGGTGGCCAGCCACCAGAGGGGCAGAATGAAAGTAACGGATCGGAGTCATTAACTGCTGATGACTGGCTAACCCAAGGATGATAACCCAAATGCAGCTGCAGTATCCACATGTGCTTGAGACAGGATTATGTTTTGTCAGTGCAAACCCCAGGGCAAATCTTTATGATCATTTTTATTTTCTAGACTTGGCATAGTGCCAATTATTTTGATAGATTTTCCTAGATTGCACTGGGGATCTTGTTTATCTAATGTACCATACTTTATGTTTTTGGCCATTTATTTTTGCCACCCTTTTATCTCTCAAATACTAGTGATACATACTGTTACATTATACGGAATATAAGAAGCATATTTTACATGAAAATAAAAATCAAAATAAAGGGATCCTCAGACAGCTCAAGGGATGCCAGAAACCACTCAATTAAGGACCAACATTTTACCAAAGAAGACAATACCGTACAGATAGTTTCATCAAAAGAAAATTGGATTCCAGTCGTAGTAAATCTAAGAAAATCAATATACCATCACGAGTGAGATGTTGAAAACATGTGATGATGTCTGTCTTGAGGTGTAGTGGCTCAACTGCTGCAGCAAATTTTCCCAAATTTGATGCAGCAGATCTTCTAACCATTGGCATATCATCCAGGCAAAGTTGATGATATATGGAACACAATTCTGTTTTCAAAAGTTCTGGTGCACTTGGATAGACAATATGGAAGAGTGCACATGCAGAAACACGTGCTGTAAACCATTCACCTGCAGCAAGCCTCTGCACACCAGAAAATAAAGTATTTTATTATCCCACCCTATCAAAAATGGGATCAAGAAATGTTACCCAATTGGATAATGTTTAGACCATACATATTACAGATGTTATGAGAATTCTTAAATACGACTATGCATATCGAAATATGTAAGGTGAAATCAACATTATCAACATCCACCTTTAAGAGAAAAAGTAACACCTGAGAACATATGAAAGAACACAAAGAAAAAAGGAAAGTACTTTATTTCCTACTGGTAGAGGAAACCAATCACAAGATCACTACATCTGCAAATTGACAGTGGTCCGAAAATGCTTCTCTCAGTCTGACAATATGATAGGTAGCCCATGAATGGGACAATTCGGTGCAAGACTGCTGACTAGATTACCATTGCCTCTGATAGGACTGGCTTAAAGTGAAAATGAATGTATCTCTCAAAATGTTCATCATTATCACTAAATCCTTCAATATTCTGGGAATTCTGCTCAGATGTGAGCCAGGAATCATGGCGCTGTTATGAGGAGTCAGGACATATACCTGAAATCTACATATATGAAATATATTGCTCAACCATTGGGAGAATTGCTATGTGTAGTTAAGCTAAACATAATAGTAGTAAGTAAAAACAGGTATACAATTGAAATGATATTATATTAATATCCACTAATGTCCAAAGTAGGTCAATGGGACTCTTAAATACAGTAACAATAGTAAAAGAAAGAGTGACTAGGGTATCTCCTCCATATAAGAAAAAGAGGAAGTAACATAGTGATCAAGTAAAAGTGGAGTTAACAAAGAATGGGTAAACCTTCAACAATGTAGATAGTACAGCCCTAGAGAAGGACTCAGAGAGCGCAAGTGCTGTCGCAATGGACATAGAAAGTCAACCAACCACAAGCAAATAGCTGAAGAAAAAGAGATCCTTCGTTAGTGTCTAACCCAGGGGCAGAGACTGTATTTCCATCAATCAGTATGAAATAACAAATACCGAGCCTGATAATGCCATCTGCAAAGTAACAGGACGAAGACGAGTCAGTCAGGCTAAGGGAGGCAGTTGGGAACTTTTCACAGCAGTTCTTGAAACATCCAAGGTTAACAAACTACTAGACAAAGGCGGGAATTCCAGTGATGCAATCATGTCCATAGAACACTTGAGTAACTAAGGGACATTGTCTGACGATCTGCTATTATCCCTACTCACAAATATCAGCATGACGCTTGGTACTTCCACTAGCCAAGATGTATCTAAAAAAGGATGTGAAATATCTAAAAGATCAGGAGAAGCAATGCAATGCCATATAAAGGAAATCACTTCTCAGAGAAAGAACACCAAGTATATCTAGTAAGGATAATGGAGGGATGTTAGGAAGGATCCCCTGGGTCTTTGTAATGGGATCCTCAAACCTCATAATAACTAATAAATGGGATACATGAAATGAAGTGCTCTTTATCCTTTACCACTTGCAGCAAACATAGCTTGCATGTCCCTTCTTCCCAATTGATATGATTAGCTATCTCAACTAACAACTAGTGAGAACACACCCTCAATCAGCCAAAGCACCCTCAAATCATGTGACCAGTGTTATTGTAGACAGTCCAAAGAAAAAATCTGGCCATCAGTAATTTGAAAGAAATTTTCTGTGAATAAGGCTAGTTTGAAGCTAAACAGTTAAGAAGGAGCAACCCAAGTATAGCCTAGATAAATCATTCACTGATATCTTCCTAAATATTAAATTCACCTTTTAGGAAGATAAGGTCACGAGACACTCCCAAAGAGTATCTAAAGCAGGTCATTTGGTCAATGGAGAAACACAATGACTACAAAAGTAGAGGGGCCTCAAAATATCAACATCCTTAAAGAACAAAGAGCTAAATAAGGATATCTCCATCATCCTAATGCTGAAAAACCAAAATATTGAAATCTATGGAAATATGAAATAAGCTTCAAAATGCTTTCAAGACAAAGTGGGTGAGGTACAAACATGGATCAGACACTAATTTCAGGAACAATTTGTTTGCAATAAATCATATGCTCAAGTATAATTGTTTAAGCTCTATCCATGTGCTCCAAATCAACAGGCTTCAGTTTGCGCCCCATTCCTTCTAACGTGGAGAACAACAGAGTTAATAATAATATCAATAAGATTCATTTTCAAATGGTGGTCATTGAATGTGGATCTATAACTTCTAAGGACTAGTGCTCAAGAATAGACGAGGATGCATATTCCTTATAAAGACATGACAGGGACACAGATCTCAATAAGTGTAAGTCGTGGTAATCTCAACTAACTCTTCCTTGAAGAAAAAACTGAAATTTTGATAAAGCATCCTTCCATGTGTTGAAGACAATGACCCTCTTCTGGTTAACCATGATGGAGCCAAGGTCACAAAAGAATGCTAGAACATCTAGCTTTCTTTAAAAACCATTGAAAAAGAGGTTAGAGCAACCACACCATCAACAAAGAAAATATATGAGACCAATACATGATACAAGATATACCCATCACCAACATCTACATCCCATAGTTCGCGGAACAGTTAGTTTGGATCGATTTACAAGGAAAGTTACCTGAACTAACACTTGAATTGGACTAGAGGTCAACCCCATCCCATAGGCTGATTCAATCATTCTAATTTGGAATAGCCCTCATAGATTTTAAGCCCACCTATGCACTCCCAAGGGCAAAAGAATTGGTGTCCATCTCTTTCAAACCCTAAATCAAACAAACTTGCATATTTGGTGTCAAATGGTTTTGATTTACATAGATGTACATGAATATATTTTTTAAAACTTAGTTTTGCATATTTTATGTACTCTTTAGTCAACTAGTTCTTCAACCTGGTTTTTAAAGTCCAACTAGTTCTTCAACGTGGTTTTGGTTCTAACAACTTTTGTTATATTTTCCTTAAGAAACTGCTCGAGCTCGTAAAAATGGAGCCTCAAACAAAAATTGTATGGGTGCAAAATCAAATGCCTTTCTAAAGTCCACAAAACAACAAAGGTCATTAAAAGACAATCGTCTAGCTCCCTTGATGATAGCTTGAGAGTAAAGATGTGATCACTAGTTTGGGAATCATTCCTAAAGCTGGCATGTCCTCTGGCTCTAAAGCTACATCTTCCCAACTAAAATAAAAGCATGTCGAGTGTAAACAAGTGTCATACAGTCTACTATAATAGTCATGTAATTATTTGGATCAAAGCAATTTCCTCACTTGTAAATACAATAAACAATATGTTGGCTCCAGGAAGGTGGAAAACTTGAACGACACATATCATTAAAGATATCTGCAATAGGAATGGCATGAGGACCAACACCATGCTTGAGGAACTCAACTTGAAACCCTTTGCAATAAACAATTTCACTTCGTAATCAACAAATTTGATGTGCTCATGCTCTAAATAGCTCCCTAACATGTCCAAATGTAAAAAGTAAAGAGGAGACAATCAACAGGAACTGGTCAAGGGTAACATAAGGTGAGCTGGCATATGAAACCCAAGGTTGGGAATCGACACCAAAAAACAAGGTTTTTCAAAAGTCAGTGATGCCAATAAGTCTTCGAGGAGACGCAAAGGGCATAAATATGCTCCAACATTATAGACACAACAAACTTATACTTTGTATAGTACATAAAGTAGGAATGCTTCCTATAGACGACATGAATAAATATCAAATCATGGATGAAAGAAAATCAAAGATTTTTATGTCAGGATTTAGATCTCTCATCATCCCAATCATAGTTTTAAAAACCGGAACCAGGTTTCAAACCAGCCACCTATCTGACCGTGATTCGAACCAATACTAAATAAAAGTGGATAGAATTAGATTCAATAAACCGGAATTGAAAAAAAAAAATGAGAGAATAATTATTTTTTAATGAAAAAAAAAATTAAGATTACAAACCATGATTCCAAACCCATTAGAGACAAAATATGCAAATTTTGCTAATTTATATACCATGTAAGGGTGCATACATCAAAATGGCACTGAGTGCACTACATATCATCAACAAAATACATAAGTAATAAGGCTCTAAATGGCCTCTAAAGTCCAAAAACAATGCTACAACTCAAAACACCCAATCTTTAAATTAATAGTTTTTGTTTAAGTAGCTTGGTTAATCCTGCTCAAACTAGGCATTCAACATGGTGTTTTAACTTGGTGATTGTTAGGAAAAAGAATGGGACAATCAGACTTTGTGTCAATTTTAGAAACCTTAATCTAGCATTTAAAAAGCATAATTACCCTTTGCCAAACATGGAGACTATGTTGTAAAGAGTAACAGATTCAGGAATGATGTCATTGCTAGATGGTTTCTCTGGGTATAATCAAATATGGGTTAAGAAAAAGGATTGACACAAGACTACTTTCACCACACCATGAGAATGCCTTTTGGATTAACTAACGTTGGAGCCACCTTTCAAAGGGCTATGGATTATGCTTTTAAGGGTTTAACTGGTAAAATCATTGAAACATATCAAGATGTTCTCACGGTTGTTTCTAAGGATGGTATCAGTCATATAGGCCATCTCAGACAAGTTTTTGACAAATGTAGGGAGTTTGGAATCTCCTTGAATCCTTCTAAATTTGTATTTGGAGTAACTGAAGGGAAGTTACTTGATCACATTATTTCCAAAGATGGGATCAAGATAGACCCTGAAAGGGTTGAGGCAATCCAAAAGATTCCTCTTCCTCATAATCTTAAATCCCTTCAATCTTTCCTTGGAAAAACCAACTTTCTTAGGAGATTTATTCCAAATTATGCAGAAATAGCTAAGCCTATTGAAAGTATTCTGAAGAAAGATGCTAAATTTTCATGGAAAGAAGACGGTAGAAAAGCTTTTCAGGAAATCAAGGGTGCTATTGTAAAATCTCTTGTTCTAGCTAGCCCTAATTATTCTAAAGATTTCATGGTTTTTTCTTTTGCTTCAGAAGATACAATTGTCGGTGTCTTAATACAAAAGAATAAGGAAGGTCACGAGGAGCCTATTGCTTTCATGAGGAGAGCTCTTCAAAATTCTGAATTGAATTATACTACCATGGAAAAGCAAGCATATGCCTTGGTCAAGTCTCTTAAGCATTTTAGGACTTATGTGGGTTATTCCAAGATCATTGATTTTGCCCCACATTTTGCTATTAAAGATATATTAACTCAGATTGATTGCATAGGGACTCGTGCTTGGTGGGTTACTAAGATTCAAGAATATGACTTGGAAATTAGACCCATCAAGTTGGTCAAAGGTCAAGGTTTGGCTGAAATGTTGACTGAAAATAATGAAAAAGTTATTGGTTTGGTTTGTCTTAATGAGTTATCTTCACCTGGATTGCAAAGATTAGGAGAGCATAAGTGGTACAAGGATATCATTTATTATTTGTTAAATCTTGTATGTCCTAACCATTTAGTTGTTCATAAGACAAGGGCTCGTAGATTGAAAGCAACTAAGTATTGCCTCATGAAGGATGGCCTCAGATGGAGGAATCCTAAGGGTATTGTACTTAGGTGTGTTGATGAAATTGGGTCCAAGAAGTTGATCTTTGAGTTTCATTCAGGATTTTGTGGTGGTCATTATGTTGCAAGAACTACTGCCCACAAAATCCTTAGAGCTGGCTATTATTGGCCTTCAATTTTTTTTGCTGTGCATAAGTTTGTTAGGAGTTGTCAAGCCTGCCAACTATTCACTAGGAAACAGAAGCTAGTTGCCCTGCCACCTCAACCAGTGACTGTTGTTGCACCTTTTCAGCATTGGGATCTGGATTTCATTGGGAAATTTCATGAAAATTCTAGCAATAGCTACTCATGGATTTTAACTGCTATTGATTATTTGACTAAATGGGTTGAAGCCATTCCTGTTAAGAATGCCACTAAAAAGATTATTATGGATTTCATTGAAAATCACATCATTACTAGATTTGGTGTCCCAACTAAAATCACCACTAATTAGAGTCAAGATTAAGTCTCGGGAAAAATAAATTATCCTTGCTAGCCTTAGAATGCGAGAGAGGGACAGCGTAAGGCCTGCGTGCATAACCCCTGAGAGGGTGACGCAGGCCTTACGCTGGCCCTAGAGACCCTCTGCGTAATTTTTGAAGCCCTCTGGAGCTTCTGCGTTGTCCTGCGTAGCTGCTGCTCTGCATCTCTGCATTGTTCTTGTTGTTGCTCCTCTGCCTCTTATTGACTCTTAGCTCTGGGATCAGATCATCCCCTTAGCCAATACTACCCCTCGCTGCAGAAAATTCCTCCGAAAATTCTTAGTAAACCCGCCCTAGAATTCCAGATCTATTTATGAGCTCTGCAACTATGTATGTCTCTCCAACTGACCCTCAAACCTTTCTCTTATACTTTTTCAATGATCTCATCAAAGACCGAGATTAAATCATTCATCAACGACTGAGATTAAAAGACTGCTTGATCTGTGTCTTTTACAACATTTCAGCACATTTGTTAATTAATTCACTTTAATTATTTAATTTTCCTAAGTTTAGACTTAGGAAATCCATTAAAATAATTAATTATTTGAATAACTTGAACACCAGCTGAAATTTCACAAAACACTTTCTGGGTTTTGGAGTTCAAGTGTGTCCTAGCCCCTCCACAAAATTTCAGGGCTAGAGCACACCCGATGCTACACCAACTATACAAAATCTCAACACGGTGAAGAAACGTGTCCCCAAGTAGAGCCAGATGTTGACCACTCTGTGTCAACAACCCTATTGCAGTACACCCCTTTTTTCGCAAAAGGGATTTCATCATGTTCTAATATTCAGATCATCCAAGATTCATCATCAATCTTCATTTTGTTAAAGTTGTAAACTCATTATGCATGTTTATAATGTAAATGATCTTAGTAAGACTATAATGTATGTAAGAACCTAGGTAGGCCTATTATTTTGATGACAACTTTCATCCTAGGAGGTTTTTCGTTTCACTGATTCATCTGTGTTTCTAAACACAAATGATCAGCAGAGTTTTTCCCTCTAGCTTCACCCCAAAGCTAGGGTAGATTTTGTCGTCAATATCTTAGGTGAGTTCTAGTGTTTTTTATCAAATATTTGTAAAAGTGATTTGAGAATAATTTTAGCTAGTTGGCTAAATTATTTTATTACAAATCACTTGGTCTACTAGATCATGTTTGAGTCGCAGAATTGGGTAAATAATTGAGGGTCTATAACGAATGGGTGTTCCCCCTTCATGGGTTAAATGTAGTTATCTTATGTAAATAATATTTTAGCCATGGTGCTAAAATATTAGAGGGTTGGAAAAAATTATTAATCCCCTCATGTGTCAATTAATTAAATTTTCTGGCAAAAATAAATTAAAAATCCTAAACCATAAATTTAATTAATTAGAGTAAAAATTAAGTCTTGGGAAAAATACATTCTCCAAATTATAAAATTTGTGGGTTCTAGAGAAATTAATTTTTGGAGGTCCTCCACCAAGGGAATATTGAAAATTTCAAGAAATTTTGGACCCTTGGGCCTTGGTGGTTAAGTTAAAGTCAATTTTTTGAGGAAATTAACTCAAAATAATTAATTTTGAGCTAATTAAAAAGGAATTAAAAGAAAAAATTTTAAAATAAATCCTCAAAAAATAAATACTTTGACGGGGATCAAGCCAACTAGTTGTTTGGGGAATTTATCTATAAATTAGAGATCATTTGTCACACAAAGGAATCCGATCTTTGAGTCGTGTATTTGCTCTTGAAGCTCTCTTGTAATCTTTTCTAGAATAATAATAACGCAAAGGCTTTGGGGTTTATATTGATGGTGGTGTTCCTCTCCTGAATCTTATGGTAATATTGTTTTTAATGTTCTTCTAAATATTATTTTTTATAAGTTCTTAGTTGATAGCTTTTGTGGAATATGTTGAAAAGTGTAACTAGGTTATGTCTTCATAATGACTTATAATTATGAATTTATGTAATGAAGAAAACTAAGATAATAAAATGTATTTTGTAATGCTTGCCTCATGGGTTTCATGTGAAAGAAATTTTTATTATAGGTCAAAGACTTCTTCTTGATGTCTTTAGGAGTTTGTCATCTTGTCATAAATATAATTAAGAGTCATGTATATGAAGTGATGTTACACTTGTAAAAGACAAAATATTGATGTAAAGTATATACTCCAAGACCTTGTCAATATGCTCCTTGACGTTGGCTTAAGTATGATGTAAATCCCCCTTGAAGAAGTCGATCTACACACCTATCTTCATGTTGGCCTAATAGCTAGAGACAGTCCCTATATAAAGGAGGGGTTGCAGCCTCATTTGGAGACCATTAGTTCGGATCAGTTCTGCAAAAAGTCTGAGCTAAAGGACTGTGATTTGGTGCAAGGAAGGTGACAGTCCAGCGAAATAAAGGAAGAATATTATATCTCTATTTGGGCTTTAAGAATCTCGGTCAATGAAGTGAACAAAGTTCCTTCTCAAGTTAAATACTCCAGAAGACATGGAATATCAGAATATCCATTGAGGACACAAATATTATATTAAATAGTATGAATGAGAATGATTGAATGATTAAAAATGAGGCCTGCTTATATACCCAGGCAGGTGCCTCTTCACGAAAGGTCATGTCCCATTCAGACATGCCTCTTCAACCTAATTACTAATTAACTAATCATTATTTATTATTCACATTATTTATATTATTTTATTCATAACATTGCCTTCCTCTTCAAAAAGCTTTGTCCTCAAAGCTTGTTGATGAATGGCCTTGATCTAATTTTCTGCTACGAATGTCTTCTCGTCTCAGGGTAGTCATCCTAGTCGATAAAAGTTGATATGATCCTCAAAGTGACAAACAAAATTGTCGCACTGTGAAGTGATCAGACCATCCTAAATCAATCTTTTGTGGAATCTTGCGGTGACTAGAGACTTGTGATGAATTGTTATCACATGAGTGGATTGCACTAACATTAGTATTATTCGAAACATCAGCTTGTTGTTTCAGTTCTGAATACGTAGCTTGGTCGAGTTGTCTACTCCTGTGATTTGGATGTAGATAGGGAACATTTTTAGATTGACTTTCCCTTCTTAGGTGTGTGGTAATTTTTTTATTTTCTTTTGGCGAGGATGTTATTGAGTTGGTTACAGAACCTTTACTTAGAATGTTCCTCGTCTGAACTGCAAAACATCTAAGTTTGTATTTTCCGCAACTTGTTTGTCTTCTTCTTGAGTTGTGACATTTACTGGATCAATGTTCGTTTTTTCTTCAACTTGAACTTCTACATTTGAATATTTCAACGCTTCATTTTCGACAAGTTGTTGCAGCTTGTTTTCCAACAACTTCTTATCCTTCTTAAGCTTCTTTATTTGTGTTAATAATTTTTTGCTATGGTCTTTTAGTCGCGAAACTTCTTCATTTTTTTCAACGGTGATTTTTTCAACTTCTCTTTGCATATTTTGTATCACCCTTTTACCTTCTTCAAATATTACTTTTGAAATTTCTTGTATGTCTTCAGGCGTCACTAAATTAGGCTTCAAGTTAACGTCCTGTAGCGTTATTTTTTTTTCTTTTTTTGGGAGAATGTCAAAAACTTCTTTTTCGTATTTAGGATAAAGGATCCTAGAGTTTCTATCCACAATGAACCTAGAACAATGTCACTATCATTAAAAAATAAGGATTGAACAGAGAATTTTGATATAAATGTATAATCACCAATGTTTAACCGTAAGTCAGTTATTTCACATCGTTTTTCACCGGAAAAGTCTAATTTTTCAATTATATTTAACTCGGGAATCACCAATTGGTTTGCAATTTTAGGTGTTATATAATTTTTATCCTCAGCAATTGAGATTGCAATAGTGACGTCTTTCTCCATTTTGTTAAACCAGCCTTCTTGAGGCAACCACTTTAGCTTGCGAGTTCCCTGTCTACCGTCGTGCCTTCCCCGCTGCATTGACTCCCTTCACGCTGCAGTTCCCTCCACATTGCCATCTCGGCATCGACATCCAGTTGACTGTCAACTCCTCGAATACGTCTCCAATCGTTGTGTCACCCGTCCACACTCCGCACACTCAACATCGCCTTCCTCTCTCCTGCGCCCGACCAATAAAATAATATAAATAATGTGAATAATAAATAATGATTAGTTAATTAGTAATTAGCAAAGAAGCAAACATCGCGATTTTATCGCGATTTTTTCAGGCTGCCGATTTTATCGGCGATTTTTTCAACGATTTTTATCGCAAAAAAATCGCGATTTTTACGAAAAAATCGCAAGTCGACTTGAAAAAATCGTGGCAGCCTCCAACAGCAAGTTTATAATGCGATTTTTGGTTTTTTGTTTTTCATTTTTAGTTGGACAGACTTGCTTATGAGAGCCAAGGAGGGAAGGAGGAGATTTACAAGCCCAAGATTGGACAAAAGTGAAGAATTTCTTGCAAGCCAAGCGAACAAAAATCGAATTTGGACCAAGTGTCTCCGGCAAAACGTTTTTTCCAGGTATGGGCATCAAATTTGACCCTTTTTTTTTTGTTTTTTTCTTGTTCTTCCATGGGTTTCTATTACCCATGTATTTTTCATCATTTGTGATTGCATTTGGTTGTGTTTTTTTTTTTTTTATTGAGAGGAGAGGGTTTATTTTGGTCAAAAATGCAAAAAATTGTTTGTTAAATTTTGTTTTTTATATTTCTTCTTGTGCTCTTAGTTTCTTCCCATTATTTTTGCTTGTGTTTCAACATATATTTTTTCCCATTATTTTTGCATTGAGTTGATGGTTTTTTTTTGTGAAAAAAATCAAAATGTTGCATGTAAAATTGTAATTTTTTTATTTTATTTTTTAACTTGCAATTTTTCTTGTGCCCTAGGTTCAAATTTCAACATTCAAAGTTCAAAGTTTCCAACATGCCAGGGAAATTAGATCCTTTATGGGAATTTGGTGAACCTGATGGGGGGTTTGACCGATCAAACTTGACTTGCAAATTATGTGGTCAACACATGACAGGGGGGATATACAGGTTGAAATACCACCTGGCACAAATTCCTGGGCATGAAGTAGGCCCTTGCAAAAACACCAATGTAGAAATAATCAAAAGAGCCATGAACTCATTGGGAGAAATAGAACCACTAAACTCAGCAAAGCAGCTCTGAAAAGTCAAATATCAGGGTTTGGAGTTGACCGTGAGAGTGGTAGTGGCTCTTCAGCATCAGCCTCTTCTACAGGCAGCCCCGTAGTTGCCTCCTCATTTTTTGTTCCTAGAACCACTCCCGGGGCACAGCCATCTATCTCCTCCCTTATTAAAAGAAAGGAGAAGGAAGAAGCTGATAAGTTGTTGGGCAAATTGTTTCTTTGGAGTGATATTCCTTTCAATGTTGCCAGGAACAATCCATTTTATCAGGCTACGATTGATGCTATCGATGTTGTTGGCCCAGGATACAAAGCCCCTTCATATAATGACCTTAAAGGGCGCATTCTGCAAAATGAGAAAGCTGACTGCACCAAGAGATTGGAAGAGTTAAGGGCATCATGGGAAATCACAGGATGCACTGTGATGTCAGATGGTTGGACTGATCAAAGGGGTAGGACCCTTATTAACTTCTTGGTCAGTTGTCCCAAGGGGACAATGTTTATGAAATCTGTTGATGCATATGCACATGTCAAAGATGCAAGATTATTATGTGATTTATTAGATGTGTTCATTATGGAGGTTGGGCCCCAAAATGTTGTCCAAATCATAACGGACAACGCTGCAAACTATGTTTCTGCTGGCAAGATGCTTATGGAGAGGTATCCGAGTATATTTTGGACACCTTGTGTTGCACATTGCCTTGATTTGATGTTGGAGGACATCGGAAAGCTTGATTTTGTCAAAGATATTGTAGAATCATCAAAGAGAATCACAAAATTTATATATAACCATGGATCTGTGCTTCATTTGATGAGGACATTCACCAACAAGAAGGAGTTGGTGCGGCCTACTATTACACGATTTGCCACTACTTTCATCTCTCTTCAATCCCTCTTGAATTCTAAGTGGGATTTGAAAAGAATGTTTCTTTCAGATGAGTGGCGTGCTTTGACTATCAGCCGCAAATCAGAGGGACTGTAATGAATAAAATAATGTAAATAGTGATTAATTAGTTAATTAGTAATTAGGTTGAAAGGCCATGTCTGATAAGACATGACCTTTCGTGAAGAGGCACCTGCGTGGGTATATAAGCAGGCCTCATTTGTAACATTCAATAAATTCATTCATCATACTTTCTAATATAATATTTGTATCCTCATGGATATTCGGATATTTCAAGTCTTCTGGAATATTTAGCTTGAGAAGGAACTTTGTTCGCTTCGTTGGTATCAGAGGAGTTTGATTTTCTGGCCGCTCACGCTGCACAGAGCCACACTCTACAATCCAGGCCTTTGGCCATCGAAAATTCGCCAACATTGTTGCTGTTGTAGCGTTTCGCTACACCTTTGGAGTTTCTCCATTTTTTGATTTTTTCAGAGGCCTTTGGCCAGAACTAAAAAAAATTGAACGAAAAGAAAGGAAAAAAAAAAAAGTACACATACGCACATACAAAGACAAGTTTTAAAACAATAATATTAAAAAAAAAAAAATTAAAAAAAAGAAAGAAAAAGAAATTACCAAAAAAATTAAAAAGGTCGTAAAAAAATATAAGTAACAAGGGAAAGTAAATTAAAAAGATTAAAAAAGAAAAAAAAAAGGAAAACAAATTATTTAATAAAAACAAAAAACTACTAGAATTACAGTAGTGTATCCGCCCAGCCACACGCAGAGTTACACCAGATCGCATATTCACCAAAGATAGGGCCTAGTTCTTCAGAAGTGTGCTATTATTTTGAGCTGAAATCACTGATAATTAAAGGGCCGAGTCTGAGGGTTATCAGTATCTTGCATTCAGAGATACGTCTGCAATAAGATCCCTTTTCTTTTTTTTTGAATCAGTCATCAGATATACTCGAAGTTGCATCAGCACTTCAGGACGGCACACACTTGGTAGTGTTCAGCAGTTGGCATTCCACAGGCTGAGTTTTCCCTTTGGAATCGGAATACCAAATTTAATCAAACAAGAGGCCGAGTTTCTTAAAGGGTTCATCTCTATTTGGGCTACCTGGCTGCCTATTCGCTACAATCTCTGACTTCAACCATTGGGCGGAATTCAGAAGTTTTGGAGCAAACCCATATCGATTCTCTGAGTTCGAATTTTTGGCATTTGCTGGAATTTTTCTCTGAGTTCGAATTTTTGGCATTTGCTGGAATTTAATCTTTGGTAGATCATTTCAAGAGTTCTTCAGAAACGCTGCATTCATCCGAAGCTGTACGGTCAAACCAGATAGTCACGTCTCTTCAGAAATACGTTAAGGCCAAATCTTATAGTCTCTAAATAACATATAGGGAAAGGCATTAAAATATTATTTAACCAACCAAAACTGTATATATATATATATATATATATATATATATATATATATGTGAGTTCAAGTTCAATGAAGATCTAGCATTATAAAAGGGTTATGCAGTGTACTTAAAAGGGTAAAAAGTGACGAGTTAGAAGTTTAAGGAAAAATTAAAGTGATTTATTTATTTTGAAACATCAACGAATTTTCAAAAGAGTATTCCAGGATTAGAAAGTATTAAGTGAAGCAAGGGACTTATATATATTAAAAATAAATAAATAAAAAAATTAAAAATTAAAAAAAAAAAATTATTATATATATAGGAAAAGGAAGGTTATAAAGCTAAAAAAATAAAAGGAAAGGATCTAAATCTAGCGAAAGGACTTGAAAGATTATTTTATATATAAAAAAAAAAGGGGATCATAAAGAAGTACCAATTTATAAAAAGGAAGATTAATAATAAATAATAAATAAAAAGCTTTTAAAAGGAAAGGAAGCTTTAGAAAAAAAAACTATTAAAGTAAAAGTAGAAGAAAAAAAAAGGTATTTTGAAGTTATTAAAGATTTATAATCAAGGAAGTTTATAAGTTAAAAAGAGTGAATTTGAAGAATATTTATCTCAACAAGCAAAATGACATCTAATACAAAAATGGAGTCAGGACGATTTTTAGAATTAGAAACGCTACCTATCGTCCCTAAAGCGCTACTTAAAATTAAAGGAAGTATCGCAGGAAAAGATGTCACTATTGCTATATCACCCGTTGAAGAAAAAAATTATATAAACCCTAAAATTGCCAACCAGTTGGTGATTCCTGAGTCAAATATAATCGAAAAATTAGACGTTTTTGACAAGAAAAAATACGACATAAAAAATCTACAACTAAACATTGGGGATTATACTTTTATCTCTCAATTTACCATGAAAACCTTACTTTCGGATAATAGTGATATTGTGTTGAGTTCACCATGGATGGAAACCTTAGGTTCAGTTATCCTAAATACAAAAAAGAAATTTTTGACATTCACCTACAAAAAGAAGAAGATAACGCTACAAGACGTTAACTTGAAGCCAAATTCCATGACGCCTGAAGACGTACAAGAAATTTCGCAGGTAATTTCTCAAGAAGGTAAAAAGGTGATACAAAATATGCAAAAGGAAATCGACAAAATCACCACTAATAAGAATGAAGAAGTTGCTCGCCTCAAGGACCACAACGACAAATTACTAACGCAAATTAAGAAGTTGAAGAAAGACAAGAAGTCGTTAGAAAACAAGGTGCAACAACTTGTCGAAAATAAAGCATCGAATGTAGAAATCCAAGTTGAAGAGAAGGGAACTGGTACTAATGCAGTAAATGTCATAACTCAAGAAGAAGACAAGCTAGTTGCAAAAGATGCAAACTTAGATGTTGTAGTTCTGACGATGAACATTTTAAGCGGAAGTTATGTAACCATCTCAATAACATCATCGCCAAAAGAGAATCAAAACATCACCACACAACTAAGAATGGAAAGTCAAACCAAAAAAGTTCCCTATCGACATCCAAATCACGGGAGCAGACAACTCGATCAAGCTATGTATTCAGAACAGAAACAAGTTGATATTCCGAAGAATACTAATATCAGTGCAATCCGCTCAAGTGATAATTCAGCACAAGTTTCAAGTCGCCGCGAGATTCCACAGAAAATTGATTTAGGATGGTCTGATCCATTCTCAGTGCGAAAATTTTGTTTGTCACTTAGAGGATCATATCAACTTGTGTCGACAAGGATGACTGCCCGAGACGAGAAGATGTTTGTAACAGGAAAAGGAATCGAGGCCTTTCATCAACAAGCTTTGAGGACAAAGCTTTTTGAGGAGGGAGGCAATGTAATGAATAAAATAATGTAAATAGTGATTAATTAGTTAATTAGTAATTAGGTTGAAAGGCCATGTCTGATAAGACATGACCTTTCGTGAAGAGGCACCTGCGTGGGTATATAAGCAGGCCTCATTTGTAACATTCAATCAATTCATATTCATCATACTTTCTAATATAATATTGTATCCTCATGGATATTTGGATATTTCAAGTCTTCTGGAATATTTAGTTTGAGAAGGAACTTTGTTCGCTTCAGGGACAGGCCATCTGCAGGTTGGTGTCATATCAGGAAGATTTCTGGGCTGGAGTGGAAGAGGTGTGCAGCATTAGTGAACCTTTGGTAAAGGTTCTTATATTGGTGGATGGAGAAAAGCCCGCAATGGGCTACTTGTATGAGGCCATGGATAGGGCCAAAGAAGCTGTTCGCAGCTATTATGATGATAAGAGTGATGAGGGGTTTCAGAGACAACTTCTTTTATGGGAAGTGATTGATGATCGATGGAACAACACACTCCATCGTCACATTCATGCTGCAGGGCTCTTCCTGAACCCCGCATTTGCTTATTCATGTGGTTTTCTATTTGATGCTGAGGTCATGGATGGCTTTTTCACTTGTGTTCAGAAAATGGTGCCAAATCCATCAGAACGTGCAGAGATATCCAAAGAGATGGAGGTATACAGAATGGCAGGTGGCACCTTGAGCTTCGACATGGCTGTCCAGGATAGGACTACTAAAATGCCAGGTAAGATTTTCATTATTTAAAAAATTTTCTTATGTTTGTAACTTTATAAGTTTATCTTATTTGTTGTAACTTGTAACTTGTAGATGCATGGTGGAGGAGCTACAGTGGCAGATTACCAAAACTCCAAAAACTTGCCATTAGAATACTCAGCCAAACATGTAGCGCTTCAAGATGCGAGCGCAACTGGAGTGTATTTGAAAAATACACACCAAAAAGCGCAACAGGTAAAAAACTTAACATATTCCAACTGATTTTTTGAATTCATTAAATATTTTTTTTTAAATATTTAATTTATTAATTTATGACCCTTGTACAGGTTGGAGGGTCAGCGGCTCAATGACATGGTTTACGTCTACTACAATCTTAGATTGTGGGTGAGACAACTTGAGAGGACCCCTGATATGGAGGCCATCTCTTTAGATGCGATTGACACCACTGCTGAATGGAGAGTTGAGGCGGAGAGGCCTGTCATGGAGTCAGCCCCTGATTGGATAGAGCAGGAGGTAGTGGAGGGGGAGGACTCGGAGGAGGACGAGGAGGAGGAGCAGCAGCAGGAGGAGTAGGAGGAGGAGGTGACACCACCTACCACTACTACCGGTAGAGGACGTGGTCTGCCTCCTTTAGCTCCTAGTGGTTCAGGTTCTCGTTCTGGTGCTTCATTTTTTATTTCTAGAGCACGACAGAGCCCATTGCCAGTCCCGCCAGCTTTTTCATCTAGAGAGAAAGGCAAATCTGTTGTATTTTCTCGCAAGAGGGGCAGAGGAAATCAATAGTATTGGACCATAGGTTATATGGTGCATTGACATTCCTTTGTAAATGACATTATGACTCATGATATGAGATACATTATTATATTTTTTGTTGATATTTTGAGGCTGAGTTGACTCTTGAGACTCGGGACTTAGTATTCAGGACAGGATTCAGTTTTATGTGTGATGTAGCACTAGACATGATATTACACATCTTATATATTAGTTTTTTTTTCATATTTATGTGTCAATGCATTTATTTTATGCTGTAGATGCTTTAGATATTAAAAAAATTGAAAAAAAAAATGAATATTTTTGTATGTGCCGATTTTTTCCCGATTTTTACGATTTTTTCCGATTTTTTCCCCTCAGCGATTTTATCCCAATCGCGATTTTTGCTTCTTTGGTAATTAGGTTGAAGAGGCATGTCTGAATGGGACATGACCTTTCATGAAGAGGCACCTGCGAGAGTATATAAGCAGGCCTCATTTGTAATCATTCAATCATTCTCATTCATACTATTTAATATAATATTTGTATCCTCAATGGATATTCTCATATTCCAAGTCTTTTGGAGTATTTAACTTGAGAAGGAACTTTGTTCACTTCAGTCAAGTTCTAAGATAAGGTGCGAAGGTACAAGACTATAATTGATCAAGAAAGGAGACCAATCAGTGTGGAAGAAAAGGAGGCAGTTTTGCGAGATAGAAGGATCCTTGTTTGGGTTTAAGAGAGCTCAATCTAGGGCTATATCATATATCCGAATTGCAATAATAGAAGTACACAAAGAGATTAAGGTCTCGATCTAGATCTCAGTACAGCAGTGCGTAAGGAGGTGTCTTCGCAGGGAAATAGAAGAACCTTGCAAGAGTATCAAGATCTTGGACTTGGCGAAGAAGGTCGAAGAAGAATCTCTAGGAGGCTGAAGAGAACAAGCAGGCACATCAGTAAGGACTGCTAGAAGGCTAGGGACCGAGCTTCGCTAGGGTTGGTGCAAAGCCAATGCAGAAAAGTAGTTCATCATAAGGAGCCTAGAAGCGCAGTGAAAAGGGTCTTGGAGGCATACTAGTGTCAAGACTCTGTGTCATGGTTATGGTACTCGTCAATTGAAGATCTATAAGAAGAATTACTATCGGGTTTTCCTCTCCAAGAGTGAGAGGTTTTTGCCCTGGCTTACTAGCCTAAATTTTGTGTCTCTTGTGCATTTGATAATTGACTTGATGAAGAACATGATAACGTAAAGAAGATAAGATCTAAGTGAAAGAAGCATAACGAAATCACAAGTAATTATCAAAAAGAGGACTTTTAAAAAAAGCCCTAATTTCTCAACATGGAATCAAACCTAAGGTGTTGAAGACAAGAAAGGGTAGTTTAGCAACAAGGCACAAGGTTCAAGCTTCAAGAAGACATCAAGGATCAATTTTCATTATTCAAGAAGTCATCAATGATCAATTTCAAGAAAGACATCAAGGCTAAAAGAAGGATCTACTTGGTAAATTCAATCTCTAGATATAAGAGGATCTTCATTCATTCAAGAAGGAGCAGTTTGCAGGAAGTTAGGAAAAACCTTCAGCCATATCAAGACGACCAAAGACCTCATTCATTCATTCAAGGTCCTTTCAAGAAGGAACGCAAGATCAAGAAGGTGATCCTGATCCTCAAATAATCTAAAGCTATTTGGTGTTGAAATCAAATCAACACTATTGGAGAATCAGCATTTTGCCAAAGTCATCATCAATCCATCCTTGATCATCATCATCAAGGATCCAAGGTGATCTACCTCTTTACACCACTCTTGAAGAAGTCTATCTAAGAGGGAGTTTCTACTACTATCTACATCATCAACAAGTAAAGAAAGAAAGCATCTACTCAAGTAAGTATCTTTATGACTTCATTTGAATATGTCAAAATGTCTTTTTGCAAAGAAAGCAACAAATTGGTTGGGGTTTCAAACTTTCTTGCATAGAAGAAAAGGACACATCTAAATCTTGTAGGAATTTACAGGGTAAGTTCCGTAGATCAAGAATCAAAGGTCACCGCTCACAAACAGATCACAAATCAATACACCGGTATAATCACGTGGTTAAAACCCTCAAGGAGGGAAACAGTCCATGCCCTGAGCCAACGCAGCCACTTCAGGGAATTTAATAATATAAAAGAAAAGTTACATATGTTTCTCTCATAAACGATTACCGAACAAATGACCCTTCGTGCTCTTTAAATAGAGATCATGGACCAATCGGGTGTTAAGCCACGGATCAAGTGTCGTTAATACCGGGGTGAGAGATAACCGTCGGATCACTACAAATCGTGACTGTCGAATTATAAGTTACAAATGTACATGGTAAAGAAACACACTTTACCTAACTCTACACTAGACTAAGTTATTCTTAACTATTTCCTATGTGTCAGAATATCCTAACATCCCCCCTTAAGAACAACTTGGGATAGGATTGAAGGATTTACAAAGGTGACACAAAGGGAGCCTATTTCCTATGTGTCGAAATATCCTAACATCCCCCCTTAAGAACAAATTGGGATAGGATTGAAGGATTTACAAAAGTGACATAATAGGAGAAGGAAGGAGGCATTAGAGCCTATCCCCCCTTAATGACAACTTTCCTGAACTCCAAGCATGGATCGAAGTTTGGTAAACTTCGCTTCTGTGAGAGCCTTCGTAAAGATATCGGCTACTTGATCATTGGTCGGACAATACTGCACTTCAAGAACACAATCATGAATGAGCTTTCTGATGAAGTGTATGTGGAGTTCAATGTGTTTCATACGCTGATGCTGAACTGGATCTTTACATAGCTGAATGGCACTCTGATTATCACACCAAAGTGTAGTTGGATGCTGCTGATGAAGACCAAATTCAAACAGAATCTGACGAAGCCACATGGCTTCCTTGCTGGCTTCAACTACACCACGATACTCTGCTTCTGCTGAAGAAAGAGAGATGGCACTTTGTTTCTTACAAGACCAAGTAATAGGTCCTAAACCAAGAGTGAATACATATCCTGCAGTAGACTTTCGATCATCAGGGTCACCAGCCCAATCAGAATCAATGAAACCAATCAACAATGGAGATGCTCCTGCACTGTAATGAATCCCGAACTGAACTGTACCTCGAATATATCGAAGTATTCTTTTAGCTGCTTTCCAGTGACTTTCATGAGGTTGGTGCATAAACCGAGCGACAAGACCAACGACAAAGGAAAGGTCAGGACGGGTATGGATTAGATACAAAAGTTTACCAACAAGTTGACGGTATAAGGTAGCATCAACTTCAGGGGTAGTACAGTTGACTGAAAGCTTGACTCCAGACTGAAAGGGAGAAGGGGCAGGCTTACAATCTTCCATGTGAAAGTGGCGTAGAAGATCACAGGCATACTTGGATTGAGAGAGGGTAATGCCTTCCTTGGTTTGCAAGACTTGAAGACCAAGGAAATAATGCAAGTGTCCTAAGTCTGTCATTTCAAACTTTTTTTTGAGGCTAGACTTCACATGGTTTATATGGTTTGGATCACTACCAGTAAGGATAAGATCATCAACATAAAGAACAAGGATGGTGAAGGAATTACCCACCTTCTTGGTGTAGACAATGTTGTTAGAATGACACCTAGAAAAGCCATTATCTAAGAGAAAACTATCCACTTTGGCATATTAAGCCCGAGGAGCTTGTTTGAGACCATAAAGAGACTTCCTAAGGCGACAAACAAGGCTAAAGTCTTTTTGGATAAAGCCAGGGGGTTGTTCCATGTAGATTTCTTCATGCAAATCTCCATGTAAGAAGGCAGATTTAACATCCATCTGATGGACTTCCCATTTAAAGGAGGCAGCAAGGGAAAGAACAAGGCGGATAGAATAAATTTTGGCAACATGGGAGAAGGTTTCAGTATAGTCAATGCCTTCAACTTGTGAAAAACCTTTAGCGATAAGATGAGCTTTATGTCTATCCACTTTTCCATCTGGTCCAAACTTTGTTTTGTAAACCCATCTGCATCTGACAAGTTTTCTTCCTTTTGGAAGAGGAACAAGATCCCATGTATTGTTTGCCAATAAGGAACGATACTCTTCATTCATAGCTTCATCCCAATCTGGATGACCGGAGGCTTCTTCAAAGGTTTCTGGATCAAGTTTTTCTGGAACTTGAGCCAATAAGGAAGAGGCTCTTTCGAACTGAGAACGTGTATGTCGTCGATCGGCAGGGTCCCCTGCAAGAGAACCTGTTGCATCCCGAGTAGAGCGAACCCATCTTGGAAGCGATGGAGTATAAGGAACAATTTCACGAGCTGGAGGAGGATTGTCATCCCTGTTGTCATCATCTGAACTAGAAGGAATGCCATTAAAAATAGAAGAGAGAGAGAGAGGTGGCACATATGCCGAATTAGGCTCGCATGCCAAAGGTGGCACACCCGCCAAACTAGGCTTGCAGGCCGATATATTTTCATCAAACTTTACATCTCTTCTAATGATTATATTTTGGATTTGGGTTGAAGAAGTCTATATCCTTTGACATCTTCAGAATATCCAACAAAAATACATTTTTCACTCTTAGGTTCTAAGGCTTTATGTTTTGCATCTGGAATATGGGCCCAAGCATCACTTCCAAAAACACGAAAGTGACTTACATCTGGTTTGATTGAGCTCCAAGCTTCTTCTGGAGTTATATTCTTTAAAGCCTTAGTAGGAGTGCGATTTACTATGTAATTTGCACAGTTAATGGCTTCTGCCCAGAAATATAGACCAATTCCTTTAGATTGAAGCATACAATTAGCCATTTCTTTTAAGGTGCGATTCTTCCTTTCAGCTACACCATTTTTTTGTGGAGTATATGGAACGGTATGTTGCAATTGAATGCCATGCTCAGTGTAGAAGTTGATAAATTTGTTGTTAACATATTCTCCTCCATTGTCTGATCTTAACTTAAGAATTTGATGTCCAGATTGTTTCTCAACAAAGGCCTTAAAGGCCAAGAACATGTTAAAAACTTCACTCTTGAGTTTTAAGAAATATACCCAAGTGCGTCTAGAAAAATCATCAATGAAGGTTAAGAAGTACTTGCAACCAGAGAAAGAAACAACAGGAAGTGGACCACATAAATCACTGTGCACAAGCTGCAAGGGGGCTGAAGCGTGCCAAGAGGCCATGTCGTCGAAGAAATGGATGAACCAAAATCAAAGAAACCTAAGAAAGAATAAGTGAAATACCTCTATTATGATCGAGATCATCTTCCTCTTTAAGAGGTATCTGTCGGTTGTATAATAGAATGTTAGGAAGCATTGTATATTAGATAGATACATCACTTTAGAATTGGCATCATGATGGAATCATTGAAGGAGGAGCACTAGTCATAGGAGGATGTATGTAACACAGTTATGTGACAACTATGCTATGAGATAAGTGGATCCTGGGAACCTCACTGAAAACATCATTTATGGAAGGAAGTCATCTAGATCAAGGGCCATCATTCAATAATCAATATGGAAACAAGGGCTGACATTTTCTAATAGAATCCTCTTTGGATCCACTGGTTAGAAAGAAAGAAAAAGGTTTCATCAAGAATTCTAGAATTTTGGGATTAGGATATGATGACATATTGAAAAAGTAGGTCAAGAGAATGAAACTTCTCATTCTAAGGAAAACTGTTGCATGATGACTCAAGAGGAAAAGAGATGAGGTACATGTATATTTATGCTTACACTGGATGCTATGAAGTCATGTCATATGATTGCAGGTAATATACTTCTATCTTTAGAAATATGAACAAAAGGAAAATAGAATTTTCTCCGATGCACAAGGCATGATCCACACCAGATGAAATCAACATAATATGTCCTCATATGGAATATTAGGTGGTTGTACACAATCAAGGAACTTCATATTGGAAGCTCCGGGGAATGAAATAAAATTTTGTGTTGAAAGAAAGGAAGAGATCGTGAGAAGTGCAACCATGATAAAAGGCAGTCAACATCAAAGGAAGCCAAGAAGACTTGACTAGAAAATCTCCTAGGAAGATATGTAGACTCTTATAGAACTCTAGAAAAGATGGAGACCCTTGACAATACATGTTTTTAGGAGATGTGTCAATCTGTAACGAAGGATGTTGATGCCTACGAGAAGAGATGTCATGGTGACAAATCATCACTAAGGTAACTTTTGATTTAAAAGTTCATATTTATAATTAAATAATATCTGATGAGCTTATGCTGGGCTGCCAAAAGGAAGCATATATCTTCCACAAGTTAATAACCATATGGCAGGATGAAAGATCCTTGGAAGAAGTATGGTTCGAAAGAAAGCAACATAACATGAAGCTAGATCAGATGAGAAGTCTAATGGATCACTTTATGATAGAAGACACGACTCTTGCATGAAAGTGATGGATGATATGTGCCCTATGAGGAGATCCGAAACATGAAGACTCTTCAACAACAAAGAAATTCATGACATTGAAGGAAGGAGTTCTTCATGAGCAGTTCGGTGTTTTCATCATTGCTGCTACAAGTCCCTGATTAAGAGGGAGCCTAGTAATAAGTTTCTTACCTGGAAGAAACTTGAAAATTCCTAAGCCAAGGAGGAGCTTAGGTACATTCCTTGTATAGGAATGAGTACATTCCCTTGTGGAATATGTCCTCCTTAGTTGAGAGGGAGAGATAGACACGTCATTCTGGTTTTCACCTGGGAAGACAGAATGGAGGATAGGGTAATCATCTGGCATCCGATAATCTTGAGGATGTATTAAGGCATCCAAGATAAGAATAGTCATAGAGGACCGATATTCTTTAAGGACTGGGAATCCAAGATAAGAATAGTCCTAGTGGACATTGTGAAATTTTCAAGACTGAAAATTATTACTGCAATGATTGGTTTATTTCTCCTACTTATGAGATAAGTTATTTACAAATGCTTCAGTAAATTTTGAAATAAACACAAAAGCAGATCTTCACTCTAATCAAAAGCATAAGAGCAGAAAAATTACACAACTAGCATAAAAGAAACAACCATATGAACACAATTATTTTTGGACAACTGTACTCGGAAAAACCCAATGTGGGAAAACCGGTGCAACAAATGAGGGTTTTTTATTTATCTTTAGTAATGGAAAGTACAATTACAAGAGTCCTGATGAGCAAAGTAAAATTAGCATACACCTGGCTGAATTTTCTAGAACCTTCAGAAGAATTTCAGACCCTCGAGGTGACCTCCTACACCCTCTGTGTCATCCAGCGTGAGAGCTTAGCGCAGTCTCTCCCTGGACTGTGTAACTCTGTGTGGAGGGGTTCTTGCTATCGATCAGCTCACCCTTCCCTTCATCCTCCAAACTTCTGCTTCTCCGTTAACTGAATCCTCCCTCCCCCTTCTGCTTCTGCAAACCTGCCTCTACAAACTCACCCACTAAAATCGAATTCTCTTGCTTCAGAATCGATTTCCTTCGGGTACTTAGAATGTCCCCGACTTGATTTCCAAATGACCCTCAAGCCCCTTAGTCTTCTCGCTGATAAATCAATGGCCAAGATTATATCGTTAATCAATGGCTCAAATTAAAAGATGACTTGATCTTCGTTTTCTAGAAGATTTACACTCTGCTTTATTAATACCTTTTAATTATTTAATTTCCCTAAGTTTAGACTTAGGGTCTGCATTAAAATAATTATTTATTTTAATAAAGTCATATCCGAGTGGAATTTCCACAAACGATTTATGGGTTCTCGGGATAACTGTTGTCCAAGCCTCTCCACCAAAAATGAGACTTGGAACACTTCCTGATGCGATAAAAATCAACAGACATACCCTGAGTAATCTCAGGTTGGGTATGATCCAAGAGAGACAATGATGTAAGTGTCTATTCATCATTGGTCTCGCCAGCAATGGAGCTCAAAGATCTCGTGGAGAGATGGTGTTGTTAGTCAAGGCCTTGCACTATGACAATGTTGGTTGATATGATACCATACAAATGGGATTACCAATCCAATTCTTCTTATGAGATTCTTCAGATTGAGAGTGACCATGTACCATTATGAATACCTCCCTAGTTAAGAGGGAGTGTTGAAAAGTGTAACTAGGTTTGGTCTTCATAATGACTTGTAATTATGAATTTATATAATGAAGACAAAGATAATAAAATGTATTTTGTAATTCTTGCCTCGGGAGTTTCATGTGAAAGAAATTTTTATTATAGGTCAAAGACTTCTTCTTGATGTCTTTAGGAGTTTGTCATCTTGTCATAAATATAATTTAGAGTCATGTATATGAAGTGATGTTACACTTGTAAAAGACAAAATATTGATGTAAAGTATATGCTCCAAGACCTGGTCAATATGCTCCTTGAAGTCAGCTCAAGTATGATGTAAATCCCCCTTGAAGAAGTCGGCCTAAACACCTATCTTCATGTCGGCCTAATAGCTAGAGACAGTCCCTATTTAAAGGAGGGATTGCGGCCTCATTTGGAGACCATCAGTTCCAATCAATTCTGCAAAAAGTGTGAGGTAAAGGAATGTGATTTGGTGCAAGGAAGGTGACAGTCCAGCGAAAGAAAGGAAGACTATTATATCTCTGTTTGGGCCTTAAGAATCTCGGTCAAGTTCTAAGATAAGGTGCGAAGGTCCAGGACTGTAATCGAGCAAGAAAGGAGACCAATCAGCGTGGAAGAAAAGGAGGCAGTTCAGTGAGATAGAAAGGATCCTTGTTTGGGTTTAAGAGAGCTCGGTCTAGGGCTATATCACATATCAGAATTGCAATAAAGGAAGTACACAAAGAGATTAAGGTCTCGGTCTAGCTCTCAGTACAGCAGTGCATAAGGAGGTGTCTTCGCAGGGTAATAGAGGGACCTTGCAAGGGGTATCAAGATCTCAGACTTGGTGAAGAAGGTCAAAGAAGAATCTCTAGGAGGCTGAAGAGAACAAGCAGGCACATCAGTAAGGACTGCTAGAATTCAGTCAAGATCATTCAGCGAAAATTTAAAATCTGGGGTTGCATAAAAATTCTGAGATTGATTGAAAGCAAAAATACTAGAGCAAATTTTAATTTGGCAAGGGTTTTTATTTTCAGAAGAAAAAAAAAGGGCTAAAGCCCTCCTCGACACCCCGGCGGCATACCTTTAATTCCCTTAGCATTTCTCCCTTGCCCCGTTGCCTCTCCCTAATCCACACATGTTACCTAACCCTCTACCCTCAGCCCTCGTTTCTCTGCTCCTCCTGCGGCTTCCTTTGCGCCCTTTCCTCCCACGGCTCCTCCCCTAACCCTCACCCCCCCTCATCTTTTCCCCGTTGACCAAACCCTCTGTTTACCACAGTCACAACCCTTATCCGTCCGCTTTCCCTTATCCCTCCATGCAGCCTCTAGTTGCTTCCTCCTTCCTTCTCCGCGTCCTTGCCTCTCCACTCAGCTCCCTTCTCCCTAACCCTCCTTCCGTTCTCCTTTCCCGCAGTGCCTTCTTCCTCTGCAGCCCTGCCTGTAGCAGCCTTAACACTGCTCTCTCTAACCCTCTCGTTGACCTTCCTACCTTATTGTTGTCTCAACTCGGCATTATTTTCTCCTTCGACATGGCCTTTAGGCCCTGAAACCATACATTTTTCTTCACCCTAACGCTGTCACAAAAAAAAAATCCTCACTGTGATATAAAGTTTTTAAAAAAAAAAAGAAGTTAAGGCAAGGTTGGGCATTCAGATCTGAACTGTGGGAGAAAAGATAAATTTTATGGGTTGAATCATTTTTCGAAATTGATGAAAAATTTGGGCAAAGATTGGTGTTTCAGATCTACTCATCACTAAAGAATTTTGGAAAATTGCTTCAATGCCTAGGGCCTCAGATTTGGTTTTCTAAACCATTATTCCTTCACTGCCTATCCATTAAGCTAATAACTTCAAACAGTGACATTAAAACAACATATTGTACACACCTAAAACACTGAAAAATTATTAAGGAACACTTTGGCATTTGTTTGATTAATTTTGTCATAATTTTCAGTGACTGCCATATATCTGCCTAGGGTCTGATCATAACAGAAAATTTGCATCTTTGTTTAGAAAAGATAAGTGCTTTTAGGTGACAATTTGCATTGTTCAGATCAGCAAGGATTTGGGGTGTAATTGTTGACATTGGAAATTAAATTTACTGCTTGCTATCTTTTGAATTCCAGATCTCAATTTCACACACATATGCTCACCTCTCAGTGCATCTTTGTTTGGAAAAGATAAGTCCTTTTAGGTGACAATTTACATTGTTCAGATCAGCAAGGATTTGGGGTGTAATTGTTGACATTGGAAATTAAATTTACTGCTTGCTGTCTTTTGAATTCCAGATCTAAATTTCACACACGTATGCTCACTGCCTAAAGAACATTTAAATCTCATATATTTGGTCTAGCAAGTAACTTGGAGAAATTGATAATATCTTCCTTTCTTAAGCAATCTCGTTTCCTTGATTAGTGAATGGTAGTTGTGTTGAAGGCTAATTCTCTTTGAGCTAAGTAGCATTGAAAAAAATTTACTCTAAGTTGTATTTTTTATTTGGATCTAATTGAATAGTTGGGCTATTTGAACATCTCTTGGATAACTAGTTTTGGAATTTCAAGCAAATTGTCATTAGCATTTTATATTGAGATTTCTATTTGTGGCAAATTGTACATTTCAGTCATTTTACTTTGTTGGCACTTTCCAAGATTGGCATTTATCTTTGTGATTGGGATTATCCATTGAATATTTGCTTAAGTACTTAGCGTATAACTCAGAATAAATCGTAATTTAAGTGCTTCAAGGCTTTAACAATCTCGCTTCATTAATCATTCGCTAATTTCACCTTGCATTTGCATTCTAAGTTAGTCTCGCATTTAATAACTGACCTCCAAGAATAAGCTTGGTTGATAGAGAGACAGGTATACCCATTCATCTTTGCTTAAGAAGCCTTCCTTTACTAGTATTTAAAACAGTGACCTTGCAGTCGTCAAAGCCACAGTGTCTGCAGCGTCGGAGGTACTGGGTATGTTAGATTTTTAGGAGAGGGATCATTAATCACACCCTCGTGTGCTTCACCTTGACTTCTCTCTACCACTCACTACGAAGTTTTGGCTCAATACAGTAAGGATCAAGGGTCATATTTAGAATAGGCATTCAAATAAAATCAACCAAGAGTTTGGCATTTCACCTAGTTGTAAGATTTGCATCTCATATAGGCTAGTTGATCATCCATTAAGCAACATTTGTTATCTTGTGACTTGATAAACCATCTATCCTACAAGTTTATTCTTTTGAGCATTGTAGGCCTGGTATCATAACTTTAAATCTTATTTGTCTAATCTAATTGAATATCCTAAAACATTGCTCAATTAATCTCGCTTGCATTTATGATTTAATTTAAGTCAAGTTAATAAAATAACTCTCAGTGCATCTCCTAGAACTTGTTGGTTCCCAACAAGTTTTTCCTTCATCATCCATCTTTCACCTCTTAGGGACTACTCCCCTTAGCTTGCCTAGGAGATAGCTAGAACGGAGTGGGCAAGCATTAGTGTGACAACCCTTGCCCTGAGCGTTGTGGCCCTTGGTGTACACTTTGGGCGACAACATGGCCAAGCCCTCAAGGGCTAGAAATCCCTGCAATTAGGGAAAATTAACCCTCTGAACCAATGTTGCGAACATCAGCATCGAGATAAAATCGACAAGGTCTGGAAAACCAAAAAATCGTAAAAATCGACAAACATCGGCAAAATTAAGATACCATAAAAATATCTTTAAAAATTGGCAAACATCGACTAGGCCAAAAAATCGTAATTTCAATCGGGATGTTATTGAGATGTTCGCAACACTGCTCTGAACCCTACGGTTGCCTCTAATAAGCACAAAAATGATCTTTAAAGCCCAAATCAATGATGGAAACCCACATGAGACACCTGCAATAAGTTTCAGATGTTAGCAATGACATGAAAACCATAAATTTTCAATGACAATGCCCTCCTATTGCAAGTGGCCTCGTCTTCTAAGATAGGCATTGAAGCTTGGAGAGGTGGGTATGCTAGATCTAGGCCTCTAGGCCCTAGATCAAGCCTTAAACCCTGAACAACCATGATCTTCTCCTTGGATAGCTCCTCCTTAGGCCTCTATGCCCTGAAACCCTAGCCATCTAGACTAGGAGAGGACTAAGGCTCTTCAAAATCAAATTTATCCTTGAAATCCTTGAGCCTTCACACTTGGAAGCTAAATAAATAGAGCCAATCCCACCTTCTAGAAAAAAAATGGAAATAAAAACCACAAAACCCCACAATGTTATATACAAAATACAATAAATAATACAGAAGGGTTAGAAATAATTTACAAGATAATTTACAAATGATTTACACTATTTACAATTGAAATCAAGCTCTATTTAGCAAATAAATAGTTATAGCATAAGTAAATTTTGGAAATAAGTGAAAGAAATAATTTGTATTTTGATGTACCAACCCAAACTTTTGCACAATAAATCATTAGATAAGCTCATAATCCAAACAAGTTGTGATCATCTCAAAGTCCATGAACTTGGGTTTTCCCCAAGGGTTGGATCACCTGAAAATCTCTACACACTCAAAAGATAGATCATTAGCTTCATAGGGGTTTGATTCACACAAATAGACTAGAGATCTAGTAATACCTGCTAGATCTACCAACTTCAATTTGTTTACTCTAGCCCAAAACCTAAAGCAAGATACCTATGCTAATAGATAGTCCAACCACTAGCTATGAAACAATAATCTTCAATTAAAGCATAAATTAGAGCATTAAACCCATTCAGCACATACCATGAATCATCAAGCAAGAGACACCTTGAATTGAAACCCCAAAGACTTTTATTAAAAATATTCTAGCAAAGCTTAACTCAGTACAAAAGATTTCCAATCTAGTTCTAGACCAAGTTACAAAGAAGAGCTTGAAAGCTTCCTTATATAGAAAAATGAGAGGGATCAACCCCTCAAAGTGGAAAAAATAGCTAGTTGAATCGATCCTGTTGGTGTCCCGTGTTTTGATAGTTTGGCAAATCAAAAGACAAGGCAACATCAGAACCAATCTTTAGAGTTACAGGATCTAGTCCTCCTGTTCTCAGAGAGGGATCTCTCAAAAGTTTGTTTGCAAAGGTTTATCTTGTGTGCTTTGAGTATTGGTTTTTAGACTAGTTATTAAGTGCAGGTGTTTGTTTGTTTGGTTGGTTGGATGAATTGATACAGCAGAACATGAAAGGTCTAGGAAAGATACACAGAATGGAGAAACATCTGATTCATTGGGCAATGGAGTCAAGAAAAGGTCATAACAAACTCATCAATGGATATGGGATATCAAAGGGCAAATCTAACTTGACCACAGGATCCTTTTGTCTTTGAAATGAGATGAACATTAATGATTTGGAAAGAGAGTTTTAATTCTCAACAAAGGGAATTCGAAAGCATAATTTGAACAATAAAGAGCTCTTTGATAGACAGGGCTAACCATAAATTCTACAAATCACACCTTTAAGCAAATAATGATTTCAAAACAACTTTTAAAATGAAATCTAAGATTCGGGGAACACCCTATTTCCTCAAAGATTTATTTTAAAGGACTTAGAAACATAAAAGATTTACTGATAATTACAGTCATAGAAGAGGGAACACCTAAAAACATTTATGATCATAATTATAACGACCTTTAAGCCAATTGTTTAAGTGAGGACAAAGGGCAAGATCAAAACAGACCTCTTTGATTCACTGTAAGCAAAGAACTTCAAAGGGAGACTTCAATAACAGTTTTTAAGTGGCAGCAGACAAGCAGGGAGAACCATAAATCATGCTGAAACCAACTGTTCGAACTATTAAGGAAATAAACAAGCATGAAGACTAAAGAGAAAGATTAAAGCCTCTAAAATACTTCAGCAGAAGAAAACATAAAACAGTGAAGGATGAACAAGTCTAAGGTGCTTCCAAGAGTCATTTCTTAGCCCAAAACTTTCAACCTACTGTAGTAAGAAATTATGAAACATAATGAAAACAGGGGAAAACATAAAACAGTTCAGAATACTTCACTAATAGCCAAGCTCATGGATCCAATGATAGAACCTTCTCAGGAACAAACATGCAACAACATCATCAAGACCTCCAAGACTTCAATTTCTTCTTCAACTTCAACAGACTATATATTTATTTCAAAGAGTTTCAGTATTACAACTTGTGATCAAATAACAACCAACAGTTTCTCATCTTCTATAGAAGTATTTATAAAAGGATGAGGAGGTGAGATCTGATAAAAGATCTCTTAAGGCAATTAATACAGATTCAAGACTTCTTGGCCTTTTGAGGGGCTCGATGAAGAAGTTTACAGGGGGTTCTCTGTATTAACTATTTTATATTTAATATCAAAGCTCGGTGGGAGCTTTATTTGACTTTGAGGCTCTGCGGAATGTTTGGAGTAACTCTGCAGATATTTCTGCATTTATTTCCTTGCAAAAGTAACTCCCTGGCTGCGCTGAAGCAAAATATCTGATTCTGTAATAAGTTCTGCCTCTGTTGAATGCTTTGAGGCAACAGGTGGCTCTTATGGTAGCTGAGGAATCAATTCGCCTCAAATGTGGCGGTGGAGGGTTGCCTGCCTGTTTAAACACTTATGATTTCTTTTAATTGTGTTTTAATTCTGGGAATTAGGCTTTTGATAAGCATTCTTAGCCGTAATTCCAAAATTTGTCTTCAATCTTCATTCTGCTGTGCTATGTCTTCAAAACTGATACTCTTTAATTGTGTTTCTTAATAAAACAGTGTCTTGTCGATGTGTAGGGCCGCGCAGGTCTTTTAAAGGCATCAATGCCCATGAAGCATTGATAAAACGTTGAATCCGACCCATGGATGGCTTCTCTTTAATAAATCGAGGTCATGAGAATTGTCATTCTCAGCCCTCGACTTTTCTTCATTTATAATGAAAAAACCATTCAAACCTGCAAAATACAAACGAAAATTATAAAATCCTGCATTTTTTAGGTTTAACTGCTTCAGAAGGCGGGAAAGAGCATGGCCATTGGATGAAAGCATCCAACGGTGGAGATCTGCGTAGAAGAAACAAAAGGAGAGCGGGGAGAAGAATAAGGCGGAGTAAATTTGGACCGTCCGACCTGGACACGTGGACGGTCCGGATTCAATCGGAGGATTGCAATCGAAGGATCGCAATCGGGGGTAGAGAGCAAGTGCACCGATCGAAACATGCAATGCGAGTTTGCGCAGACCGTCGATCTAAGGAGTAGATCAACAGTGGAGAACGAATCGGGGTATGGCCAATCGGGGGAGCAAAACAAATGTATGCGATTTAACTTTGCGATGACATTGAGTGCTGGGATGCGATTGAGCGTTGGTCGTTAGATCGGCCTACTGATCAACGGCGGAGATCGTGTTTAAAACACACACTGGCGGAAAACTTTATAATAAATAAAACCCAAAGTTTAAACAAAAACAAAGGTTTTTTATGGATCGGGGGCGGAAAGAAAATATATAAAAGGGTCTGGCGCCCGACTGCGGGGCCTTCGGATGTATGAATCGTGATGGGCCCGGGGCTTTATATAAAAAGGGCCTATTGCAATCGGAGGTCGGGTCTTTTTGATCTAACCATTCTGAAAACTTGCGATGTGATTTCAGCGCTTGGGACTTCAACACTCGGTCCCGGGCATAAGTCATATGAAACAGTGGTGGGGCGGAAAAAACATATATAAGACCCAATCGCATCGGAACTTTTGATGCAGGTCCTTTCGATCAACCCATTGGACTTCTCCGATGCGATTGCGCGATCGGCTCTTTTCAATCAACCCATTTATATTTAGCACGTGATTTTGGTTTTTTAGTTTAAACTTTGGGAAAGTGGGTTTTAATACTTTACAAAGGAAAAATCGGATCGGGAATGGATTTTCATAAGGTTTTAAGCGTGAAGGCGGGCCCACAGTATATTTATATAAAGGCTAATCGCATCGGAGTTTTCCAATACAAAGCCAATCACATCGGAAACTTCGGAACATGGGAAAGACTTATGCACTTTGAAATTTTTGTGATGCAATTAGCGCCAAAAGGTTCAAGCGCTTGGTCTTAACACCATGGGCATACGGTGGGGAAGTGGTTAGGACTTAGCCCAAGGGGCTTAAGTCCATAATAATAAAACTTTGTTTTTTATGAAATTTTCAAAGTTTTTAATGGATTTTGGAGGTTTCGGTAAGGTTAAAGAGTGAATCTTTAACTTTATAAAAGTGATTTTCATGAGGGGAAGAAGAGGAATCATGAAAACAAAGGAGTTTTTATGGAGAAAAAGGGGAGCACATGAAGGTTAGATTTGAGTGGGAGAAGGGGGAAAATGATGGTTTTTCAGCAGTTACTTCTCATGAAATCAGCAGAATTTCTGAGTATAAAATGGGAACAGTAATGAAGATTTTGGACAGAGGCATGAGGCCTTCAAGAGTCTTCAAGAGCCAACACTTTTTAGTAATAAAATTTGTTCCTTGGAGGCTCAAAAAGTCTTAGCCACCTTTTGCTATAATCAAATATTATAGGTGGCTAACAGATCCATGGCTTGATCCTTGTAAAAATAATTCGATCCCTTGATTAGCTGGCACAAATCTCCAAAAAAAACTGACTTTCCTTGTTAATTGTGTTGGAGGGTCAAACTTTGACTTCTAGACCGCTGAAGGACCTTCAAAAAAGGTAGAATTATCGTTACTTGTGCAAAATAATTCACTTCTTGGCACAAAAAATTCGATTTGCTGGACAATAGTCTTCTCTGGCTCCAGCGAATTTCTGGATTGGGTCCTTCTGCCTTGGAAATAAAGCTTTTATTTTTTGACTCGAATATTTTCCTTCGAAAATAGCTTCAAATAATATTTTGATGAATTTTCCACTTGGAATGTAATCAATTTTTCCTTCATTTTAATTTTTGACAATTTTTGGCTAATTTTAATTTTATTTTTTGCCAGAAATTAAAATTAATAAACTCAAAAAGAGATTAAATATTTTTCCACCCTCTAAGTGTATCTAAAAAAATATCTTGGTAATAGTGTTCTAATTATGAGGAACCACTCACCAAAACTATTCCTAGATAACACTTTTACATCAAGATATTACAAATTCAACCGTTAGAAGGGGGGGAAATACACATAGACAGAGTCTTAAAACTCATCCAAATTCTGTGACTCAAGACACATGATCTAATATGATAAAATACTATAGACTTGATTAACACTAGGACTCGCCTAAGACCTTGTCAAGGAGCTCCATCCTAACTTTAGGGTATATTTGGGAGAAAAACTCTGCCAGTTATCTGTGTTTACAAACGCAGACAATTTGGTGAAGTTAAAAAACTCCTTAGAGTGAAACCCTTTGAGAAGAATCATAGGCTTACCTAGGTGTTGTTACATGGCTTAATATTCATACTAGAATTACTTTTACATTATAAAAGCAAAATTTGGGATTACAATGATAATATTGACTCAAAAAAATTATTCCACTGCAGTATACTCTGCTTCTGGGACTGTTGACATGTACATGGTCAATACTCATCATACAAGGTTGGATGTTGATTAGTTGGACACTACATTGTTGAGTACTTTTTGTTGGTAAAACATTCTATATAACAGTTTTTTTTACATGTTCTAATTCACTTTAGCTTGAATAGTTTAAAACCCAGGATTGCATTATAATTATTATGATTTATAAATTGAGATACTGCTAGATACTTGCCATAGATAATGCTAGTTTCCTAGTAAATGAGTCAGTTCAAATATTTCCTAAGTTTATGCCCACATCAACTGGTTTCCTTGCCACAAGGACCTCATTGATAAAGGGTCTAGTGATTCTGGTTTAAGTTTCTCGTGGAAGAGTTCAGACCAGTGCCTGTCTTCATTTTAATCTTTAAGTGTGAGGCACAAAACTGCACTCTTTCTGTTGATATTGTGGTATGCTCCACTAGTATATATGAATTTAGTATGTATTGAAAACCAGCCTACAGAAAACAATCTGCAGAAGCATGCAGATTATACACTTTTATTTCCAAAGGATACTGAGGCCTACTTGCAAACACGGGATGTTCAATTCTCTTGGCATTGTTTGGTAGGTTGGCTACCTGAGCACATCAGCTTCACTTCAAGCAGAGTGGTTGTTTTTTACATTCTACGAATTGTCCCTCTCAAACAAAAAAATGGCCAACTGAAGGTTGTATCAAAAAAAATAAATGTAGAAAATTATAGAGTGCTGTAGCCCAACCCATTTTTAATGTTTTGCATGGTTTAATGCTCAAACACATCATAAAACATATGACTGATAATTATATCAGATTTTCATTTACATGAAAACAAAAGAGCTACTCTACTAATTCACTTTTCAGCTAATTCAAAGAAAAATAAGCAAGCACATACATGAATTTTACACACTTATTTTTGGTCAACTTGACCCTGGAAAAACCCACAATGGGAAAATCACAGCTGAAGGAGGAATTTATTTTTGCTTCTGAGAAATTTCTTACTACAAAAATACAACAATAAATTTGACTTATCTCATCCCATATAAGAGTTTCTCTGAGATATTTTCACTGTGATCTGGACTGATATTCTTTATACACAGTCTCCTCTCCTCAGCGAAATTATTGGACCTCTGACAGCTCCTTAAACTCAGAGAATTCGTACCACTGTGACTGTCACAGGAAGCGTGGCTTATCCTTCTCTGGAACTCGGGTTTGCTTCAGCAGAAAAACGCACTCCTGAAGCAGCCCTTTCCTCCCTTAGATCAAGCACTGAACCACAGAGAAACCTGGGCCATGAAACACACTGACTACACTCAGATAGCAGGCCCGAAAAACTCGCACAACAGGCCCTAGAAACTCGGATTGGTTGAGGCTGACAGAAGGAAGGTTTCCAGCTACTTGAATGCTGGTTCTAACTTATTTCTGACTTGAAATATGCCCAGAAACTTTAGAAAACAAATACACAGTCGTTTACCTTGAGATTCGAGCTCCTCCAAAGCTTTAAAATCAACCTCTAGGGAATTGAACCACTGTGGCTTTAGTCTTTGTTCTCTGCTGTAGTATAATTTCTCAATTTTTTTCTCCTTCTTTCTCCTTGCTCCTCTTCTCAATGCTCTCATGAAAATACTGAGCATCATTTTCTCCTTTTCTCCCTTTTTGTTTTCCACAAGTGTGGAGAACCTTAACCCTTGAAATCAATCTCAGCTTAATGAAATAAATGGATGAGATCAAGTCCCTACTTGAACCCCTCCCTCATTGTGGTCCCCCTTTCTATTAATGAGCCTCCCTAGTACTTTTTAATGTTTTAGTACCATGGTGACTTTTTCTCATAAAGTAATTTTTAGAATATAAAAGTCACTTTAATAATATAAAGTGTACTTTCGTACTTTACACAGTCGTTTTTAGACACATGTGACTTTAATAACTTAAAGTACCTAGTACATCTCAACATAAAAAAGTAGTTTAGCCCCCTTGATATTAATAAATCATAATTTCACTTGGACAAAATGTAATATTCCAAAAAGGGAATGGACAGCAATACCAAGCAACATAAACAAAAACTACAACAAATAGAGATGCACCATAAAAATCACTGCAAACAATTCAGAAAAGCTGAGCCATTTTATTAATTTGCTAGAAATGAGTACAATGGAGGTGCTGAAATGAAGGCACCTGGGCTTGCTCAAGGCAAGCTAGAAAACCCTTTGAATCAATGCTGAAATCCCCCACTGATGGTATGTTGTATGGCTATAGCTTTGAGCTGCAATTTGCTAGAAACTAAGAAATGTTGCTGCTGCTCCCGAAGAATGCCGCTAGGGCCTGCTACACTGCTCAGAAAATTCCGAAACTTTAACCCCGGACACTACTCAAGAAACCCACAAAAACCCATGAAGGAATTTGCCAAATGTTGACACCGAAATTTCGGCCCAATTTCCCCCTAGCTCCTCTAGCTACTAGTTGAGTTAGGAACTCCATTTGACACCTCCAATCTGCCCAGAAAATTTTTCCAAATCATTCTAGGCTTCTCCTCAATAAACCCAGAAAAACCCGCAAAGGAATTTCGGAAAGGCTGACCCCGGAAATTCAGCCTCTAGGGATGGCTACGCTCACCTGTTGGGTATGATGGCCTCTATGATGAAAACACTAAAAGAAAGCCCCCAACTCTCTGAAAAACTCAACTATGGAAGGGTTGATCCCCTCACAATCTCCCGTACTGAAATCCCATGAAGTTCTCCTCCCCCGGAGCTAATCTCCTCTATGACTGCGTAATCTCCCTGGAAGGCTTCGCTGCCCTGGAAATGACTATGTAATCCTGTGGCTGAAATGATGATGCTTCTCTTCAAAACCAGATGGGATGGCTCCTCTCTTGAGCGGGCACTCGAAGTCCCTCGAGGACGAGGTTGAGATCTCTGCTTGGAGACATCCTTGTGCTCAACAGCACTGCAGACTCAGCTAAATAGCTTGAGCGTGCTCTAGTCTTGACAGAGAAAAAATCATAAGATGCAAGAATGAATGAGGAAGGTTTCCTTCCTCTCCTTTTATGCTTGTGAACCCCTAAACTCCCTTGGGCCCACCTATGCCACGTTGTCCCTCTATGCCACGTTGTCCCTTGCTACGTTGTGCTGCCTCTCCCACGCTGCCACTACGCTGCCTGGTCCCATGCTGCCACAGCGTTGTCCTAAGTGCCTCCTCTCCTGCGTTGTCACTTGGCCTCATGGATCATCTTTTAATTAATCTGCCCAGTGACTTTAGAAAGTGCTTTTATTCTAATGTTTTATTCATGGGTCCCCTCACCCCTTTATTTTCGCTGAACATTAGGATTTGTCGCAATTAATCAAAATTAATATCCCAATTAGTTGACTGCTAATTTGGGGATATTACAGTCCTCCCCACCAAAAATTGTTTGTCCTCAAGCAATGCCTGAACAAGCCTCCTCTCTAGTTGATGCTCCCCACCGTCACTTCAAAATGTGTCTGCGTCCCAGATGTGCCACTGAATCTTCCTTGTCCTCTACATCACCCTAATACGAAGGGATCTCTCAATGCCAGGATCCCAAGCCATCCTGTCCAACATGAAGCTCCACCTACTCCACTCACCATCTTGCCATGCTAATGAAGTCCCCCACTCCATCTATGATTCACTAAATCCCAATGGAAGATCTACATGATCTCCCCATGCAGTATACAACTCACCCCTAGAGGTTATCGAGCTTTGTAGAGTTGTAATGCTCGAGTCTCCTGCTAATCTCGTAGGGGTGCCACCATGTTGTCATTGTGCCACTCTGACTATGAGATACCCGCCATCGTGCACAGACTGTATCCCTCTCTCCTAGGGCCTTGTGGCGAAAAATATGTGAAGGCAAAGCTCAAAGCTCATCCTGCCCGGGCATCTCCATGATGCTGATATCTACCCCTCCACTGCTGATCATGACCCTGAGCAACAACATGATAAGTCTGCCTCGTCATGCAATGGAGGTCTCAATGGTCCCCCACGTGTCAAACCCAAGGTGGACTAGATCATCGTCTGCTTTGTCCCTGCTCATCACAAGGTGGAGTGATCCACTTGCCCAACAGACCCCTGGATCCCCCAACCATACAGGGAGCTCACAACTCCCACTCCCCGCAGGATGTCGCTACATAACGCTGCTACCTGCTAGAACCCATATGGCCCTCATCTTTGACTCCTGTATGTATCCCCTGGGTGGACCCCAAGTATCAGGACTCTGTCCCACACATGTGTACCTACCCTGCTCCTGCCAGACCACATCGTGATACCCGTTATCCCAACTCTTGCAGATACACATGGATACTACTCGGAGTCTAGGTACTCTCCTATAGCCGAAATCTACCATCCACCGTCCCTCAAATGTGAGCCTAGGGGTGGAACATATGTTACCTTGGCAATCAACCATGCCATCCCTAAGCCTGGACCCGTCAACTCGTGCACCTACCAAGTGTCTCAACTAGAGAGTCTCCTCCTAGCTCATGACATGCAGTATCTCATCCAACTGTCAAGGGTGAGCCTCCCATGCCCTGCTGCCTGAATGGAGAGTGTCAAGGGGCACCAACCAAACACTCTGCAACCATAAGCAACACTGGAGGATGATGGGTAAGTATGTCCCAAAGGATGTGACCAAGAGTCTACATGAATTCTCAAGGGTAATCCTCCAGATGACACTCTCTCTGCCTCGGATCTGCTAATAACACCCTCGTAGCCCTGTCTCCGCTAAACGTGGCGTCTCTAGATGCTCAACAAGATTCTAATTGATCCTAGGTGAGCTGCATCCCATGGTACACCTACTACCCTTGTCCATATGTCTCTTTGGAGGCAACGCTCCAAGAGCCCACTGCTCCGCATCATGTGTCACTGCATACCACCAAGTATCGCCGCACTCCTCGACCTGCCACTGTATCTCGCAACCTACCCCTGTACACCAATGGATACCCTTGGTAATAGCTATACTGTCCTATACCGTCACGTGTCCATCCTGCGTCGTCGCACCTGTCACTCTCTGCATGTATTCAATGCAATGGGAAGGACTCTTACTCCACAACGCAGTCCGACATACTACAACACACCCCCATGCATCTCCATGCCCATCTACAGACCACTGCCCAATGATGGATGCTCCTACATGTCCCAGGGCGTGATGGCCTAAGGTTGTATTCATATGCGTCGACCTATACTCAATCGGTACCATCACCTCCATTGTCGCATCACCATACTCGTCGATGAATAGATCGTCACTCCAAACCCTCCCTGGGGGATCCGAGAAGTGAATCTCTCTATGTGTCAATAGTGATGCCACCACTGCTCTGTTGCTCTGCAAACTCTGTGCCCCACACAAAGGTGAAGAATCCATGGCTCCATACAAGGCACTGTCTAGTGGCCTGCCAATGCCACCTCCTCCGACAAGCTCATGCTAGAGTATGTTGATCACCTTGTGACCCTGAATACAAATGTTGTACCAAGACAACCCAAGGTGTCTGTCCATAAACTGGTTGGCCACTGGAGCTGACCGAGACTCCCATAGTGAATGTGCAAGTTCAACTGGTAGGCCAAACGTACCCTCCAAAACATAGTCAACCGGCCTACCTGGGAAACAATAGGTAGTACCACCCAGATCCCAATGCCAGTCTAGGGTTCCTGTATTCCCAGCGCCTGGTAACTCCTACTGAACTACACTCGGGTCCACCACCATCTCCATAACCCAGTCCACCAGGTACCAACTCAAAATCTCTCGCCATCCAACCCCAACATGCAAATGCTACACCCTGTGCAACTCTGGTTGTCTCATCCAGCTATCCAGGTCAGCATATGAGATCTAACTAGGTGGCTCTGTCTCTCCCTCTCCAATGGGAAGAGGTGACCCAACAGTGTTGCTAGCCCTGTCTATGTATGCCTAAAGGGGGTTGCTCTGACACTCCAATGTGCCCTCTTGCTGTACCATTAGGGAATCCAACCATTCCCCAATGTGGGCCAGCTTGGTCGTTGTCTCGGCACAAACCACTCTCATGCCCTCCAACTCCTCGTTCTGCAGCAGAATAGCCTATCGTAGTGATGTGGCCTTCTCCTTCAAAGCTAGAAGGTCGGCCTGTAGTTGATGGCACTATAGTGTGCGACCATCGCCCAATACCACTGTATCTCCTAGCGTCTCATCAAGAGTGGATACATCTCCTGGCACCTCACCCATCTGCTACGTGCTGCTATCACCCCAAAACTCGGACACGTCCTTGGTCATCACCTCAACGGATGGCACTACTAGGGTAGACTCTACTCTCTCCACTAAGATGTCAACCAACGTAGTCAAGGGAGTCCCCAACATGGGTGACCCCTGCACCATACTGGGTGTATCCACTTGCTCCCCATGATCCTGTGTGCCCTCATCCTCCAAGTTCGAGGTAGCCATTCTGATGGCTTCCCCCCCTGTTTTTCGGTTAAGCTAGAAAAAAGTACCCAATCTTCCCACTCGATCTCGAGCCGTGCACTCAGTGGATCCATCATACTTGGGGAAAGGTATCCTCCCAATGGTATGTTGCAACTCTAAGCTCTGCGTCCTAGACCCCCCATCGTTCTCGCCTTTTTTCATCCTGCCTAGGCTGGCAGTAATCTCTGAAGGACAAAGCTGCTCTGAAGTTTTCCCCCATGGACAGCCATTCTCGAAAATAATCTCCCATGGTTATATGATCATGCCGCCTACGTTGCTCACCCTGGACTGAAGGTAAAAATGTAGGCAATGTGGTTTTGGTTAGCCTAATGAAGGCTAGCAGGTAAGTGACTGATAAAGGGTGGTCACACTATTGTGAGACCCCTGAAGTCTCCCCAACTAGGCGTTCATGATGGATGCTCTCATTCTTATTATGTTGCTTGAGTCTTTCCAACATTCCCTTTTGTCCTTTGGCTAAATCATTTAGGACCTTAAAGATGCTACCAAATGTTGCTTCCCCTTTGCTCCTTGACTCCCTCGTATTTTCCACCTCTACTGCTTTTGGTGGGTAAGGCTTTGCCTACCCTCCTTGTTCATAGAAAAATATCCCCACGACTGAGCCAAGAACAAAGCTCTGATACCACTATAGTATTCCAAAAAGGGAATGGATAGCAATACCAAGCAACATAAACAAAAACTACAACAAATAGAGATGCACCATAAAAATCACTGCAAACAATTCAGAAAGCTGAGCCATTTTATTAATTTGCTAGAAATGAGTACAATGGAGGTGCTGGAATGAAGGCACCTGGGCTCGCTCAAGGCAAGCTAGAGAACCCTCTGAATCAATGCTAAAATCCCCCACTGATGGTATGTTGTATGGTTATAGCTTTGTGCTGCAATTTGCTAGAAATGTTGTTGTTGCTCCTGAAGAATGTCGCTAGGGCCTGCCACACTGCTCAGAAAATTCTAATACTTTAACCCCAGACTCTACTTAAGAAACCCACAAAAACCCACGAAGGAATTCGCCAAATGTTGACCCCGGAATTTCGGCCCAATTTCCCTCTAGCTCCTCTAGTTGTTGGCTGAGTTAGAAACTATGTTTGACACCTCCAATCTGCCTAGAAAATTATGCCAAAATAATCTTGGCTTCTCCTTAATAAACCCAGAAAAACCAGCGAAATAATTTCAGAAAGGCTAACCTCGGAAATTCACCCTCTAGGGATGGCTATGCTCTCCTGCTAGGTATGATGGTCTCTATGATGAAAACACTGAAAGAAGGGCCTCCAACTCTCTGAAAAACTCAGCTATGGAAGGGTTGATCCCCTTAGAATCTCCAGTATTGAAATCCCATGAAGTTCTCCTCCCCTGGAGCTGATCTCCTCTATGACTGCGTAATCTCCCTGGAACACTGTGTTGCCCTGGAAATGACTGCGTAATCCTGTGGCTGAAATGATGACACTGCTCTCCAAAAACTAATGGGATGGCTCCTCTCCTAAGCAGGCACTCGAAGTCCCCCGAGGACGAGGTTGGGATCTCCGCTCGGAGACACCCTTGAGCATGCTCTAGTCTTGACAGATAGAAAATCATAAGATGCAAGAATGAATGAGAAAGACTGCCTTCTCTCATTTTATGCTTGTGAGCCCCTAAACCCCCTTGAGCCCACCTATGTTGTGTTGTCCCTCTATGCTACGCTGTCCCTTGCTACACTGCGCTGCCTCTCCCACGCTGCCACTATGTTGTCTGACCCCATGCTGCCACTGCGCTGTCCTAAGTGCCTTCTCTCCTGCGCTGTTACTTGGCCTCATGGGCCCCACTTCATCTTTTAATTAATCTGCCCAGTGACTTTAAGAAAGTGCTTTTATTCTAATGTTTTATTCATGGGTCCCCTCACCCCTTTATTTCCGCCCAACATTAGGATTTGTCGAAATCAATCAAAATTAATATCCCAATTAGCTGACTGCTAATTTGGGGATATTACACAAAAGGTAATTAATGTGTCTCCCTAGACCAAAGGGAAAAATGCTTAGGAAGCACCTCCTTGGTACCCTTATTTTCAACAATGAACTCGCCTCTTCCGTACACCAAGATAAAAATATACTTGAATTTGATTGAATCACTGCTCCAAGCATTTGCTAGTTATTTCTCATGCATACAGATCCCTTTGCTATTATCAGTTGCTGGATTTAGGGCTAGGATTGAATTATTCGAAATAGTGTCTGGAGGTTCCAAAAATCACTTCCAATACTATCAATTTTAATGTAAATAAAAGACTAACAATCATAAAGGGTGTTCTCTTTCCTTCAACGTATAGATATTAAGTAAATATGAAAATGAAAATTAAAAGCACTAAGTTTATACTAGTAAAAGAAACCAAGAAACAGAATCTATCAGCTTGTGATGTAGGGAACAAACAAAGTCAATATCAATGAGTGAATATCAACTATGAAGCAAGGCCACTATTGTAACAAGAATACCAGTTGTGATGCAGGGAATAAACAAAGTTTTACGGTGCGTGATGCAGGGAATAATGTGAAGTCAATACTAATGTGCAAATATTAACAATAAAGCAAATCCACGAAGCCACTATCAATACATGAATACCAGTTGTGAACAGATGATATGACAGCATAATTTGAAATTCATAGTCAGTGCATGAATAACTGCAGATACCCCTCCACACTATGGCAGGAGAAAAGCATTTTTATATATTCCGGGTATTACATTTGAAAACATAGAAGAACAAAAAAATTAAAACATAAAATCACATAATGTTTCACAAATCAAACGACATAAAAGCATCCGTGCAACAAATAATAGGACCAAGAAAAATACACCTCAATTCGCAAAATCAAACTAACATGCACAAGAAAATCCAATCCATAACCACGCAAATATAATGAAATGCCAACTTGTGAAACTAAACTTAGATACTTTACCTTCACAAGTGGAGTAAACCAGTCCAATAGGTCACCTTCCTTCATTTGGGATCCAATTTTGCATAGTGAATCCACAGCTTTATCTCTCACAGATGTTTCTTCTACAGTACAAAGAGTTTCCAAAGGAGGCAGCAAAACATGTGCATAATCAACTCCGCCAACATAAGGAATAAAAACCCCCAATTCTTCTGCCATTACAAGCAAAACCTCATCATCATCATCATTGTTGTCACTCAAGAATGGGATTAATTCCTTCCGGGTTCTCTCTTCCCCAAGGGCACGTGCAATTGTTGAAAGCTTTCGAACAGAGTTTAGTCGCAAATGAATATCCTCATTTTTCAGTTCATCTATCAGAACAGCTATAGGATACAGTGGTTCATCGAGCAAAGCCATTGCGCTACCCTAGCTCCAGAAACTGTAAAAAGTTAAATGTTAAATCAGAACCACGGTAACATAAGTTAGCCAGAAAACACCTAGGTTACAAAGCAGACACATTAAATGGCTTCCATTATACATGAAAGAGCATAAAAATGTATAAGCATACAATACACCAAGAAAGTATAGATTAAGTAGCAAATATTTTTTCCCATGAAATACATATCCCAGGCAAACCCACCAGGCACTTTCCCTCATTCCAAGGATGGTATCCAGGATAAACCAGATTCTTCAGAGCTCAAGGCCAATACAACAATATACTTGTACATGAATTGACCCTCAGTGGGGAGGATAACACTCCTCTCAACCAACTGAGCTGTACCCAATTGACAACCTAGTAGCAAATATATTAGAAACATAGCAAATTTCTTTTAAAAGTTTTGAATTTTACGACCTTTTGTGATTTGAACATCACAAACTGAATAATTAAGTATACTGCCTTCATTTTGTTATGATCCACATACTAAAAATGAAAAGTAAACACCATGTACAACAATGTGAGCATGTAACACAACTCCAATATATATAAGAGAGACAAGTTACACAATAACTCCTTGAAGAATTGGAGAACCCCCCTCCAAATACCCAAATACATTCAGACAACCAAATCCATGTCCTCAATAATGACTATATGATCTTTATATACCTATTCACACATTGCCCATGTGGCCACATTGCCCATGTGGCCCTTTCATCACTAGATGGACCCTATTACATATACATTTACCTATTAAATATTCATTTATATATAATATTATTACCTACTACATATACATTTACATATTATATGTACATTTAACCCAATATAGGCTCCCTTTGGGGCCATAACACACTTGTTGCATAGGGGCATCAATTTCTGCCTCACATAAGGTCAAATATATTAGAAACACAACAAATTTTTTAAAAACATTTGAGTCTTAAAACCATTCATCCTGAACATCACAAACTAATAAGTATACCGCCTTCACTTGTTGCACATGGGCATGGACATCCATTACTGCATGACATAGGAGCACATGAAAAACTTGCATGAAGCAGAAAACTATTTGTAGGGACATGCAAGGTCCCAGTTCCACATCAAGCAATGATACTTTAGAAGGAAGGAAATATCAAAACTGCAACGCAACATAACACAGTGACACAAGCATTAAGAAACGTGTCAGATAATGTGTATAAGACCTTTCAGATCCGAACATCACAAACTGAATAATTAAGTATACTGACTTCATTTGATATATAGGAGCATCCATTCTGACTGACATGGGCTTCTATGATAAACTTGCAAAAGTAGAAAAATAGCTGTACGGCATGGAAGGTCTACATCAAACAATGATGCTTTAGATGGAAGGAAACTTCAAAACAGTAAAAGCTGGGGTGTTCTAATATAACACTGTAATACAAGCATTAAAAAACATGTCAGATGAAGTAGGTGTATACATTGCCTTTCTAGAAAACAAAAAGAATTAAATTATACAGGTCAAATTCCAATGCCCTGGCACCCAATGATAACCTTCAGGTTGGGTATAGCTAATACAAAATCAGAGCGAGTTAAACACTCTATCAACTTGCATGCCTTCAAGGCTCAAGCTCTTTAACTCTGAATAAAAAAGATCCTAAGAGAAAAGAAAGCCTCCTTTGCAATATGGTAAGCTAAACCTCTTTGCAGGGTAGTGTACTAGATGCATGTCAGCCTAAGTCACATGACACAAGGACACGAGACATGAAGGTCACGACAATACAAGTATGCGACAGGTGACACAGTGAGCCCCCAGAACTGTTGAAATCTGCAACAAGAAACATTGAAAATGGCACCCAGAAATGGAATCCAGAAAATGGCACCCAGAAACCATATGAGGTTTCTAATTTAATTTTCCCTTAATTAAATTGGAAAAAAAAATTGTATTTTCATCTCATGACAACTTGTATTAGTTAACTGAGTCAGGAAGACTTAGTTAGTTTAGGAAATTTGAGTTAGAGATCAAAGAAGAGGCATGTCGTGGACTTTTCTTATTTTTTAGGGGGGTCCAGTTACAGTTATTTGTGAGTTGTAATTAGTTAACTCAAGAAATTGAGTTAAAATCAGTTTAACTAGTTCTAACTGAGAGATGAGCTAGTGAGAGGTCAAGTGAATTAAATCTGATTTAATTCACAAGTAGAGATCAATCAGTTGACTGATAATTCGCTATAAATAGTTGTTGCATGTCAGTTCTAAGGAAGACTGAGTTGATACTGAGGTTAATGGGAAGAGCTCTATTAGTTGTACTATTAGAAAAAAATTCAAGTCATGCATGAGGTCATCGGGAAGGCCTTGAAGGATTGCGTAATCATTAATTGGTATTTTCCTAATTAATAGGAGCTCAATTAGCCCAAGAATGCGTAAGCAAGGCAGTTCAAGCAGATGCAAACAAAAGGTTAAATACTTGACTGATTTTGCTTAGTGAGCAAGCCAAACCAAAGCCAGAGATCAAAGTGAGACAGTCAGCAAAGTGCAGAGGTTTCTCAGTGAGGGGAATAGCATTGTATTGTTTCATGATCTTGACTTTATGTAAAATAGAGATAGAGGTGTTTTTAGCAGTTGCCTTCCCCCCAGATACATCTTGTGTTGTGCGATTGATTGTCTTTTTCTCTCTCTTGTTATGTGATTGTGCGATCGTGTTTTGTTTTCGCAAATTTGTAGAAGGATTCAGTATCTTGTTTTAGTACATTATAAGATCGGATTGAATCTTGTTGGTAGATTTTCTACATGGTATCAGAGTGCCAAGAATCACAATAGAAGAGAAGAACAGAGTTTGTTTTGGACAGGTTCAAATTTGCAGATTTATTCATCGGTATCTAGCTGCAAATCAAGATGTCTTTCGATGGCTTGAGACTCGAATATTCCCTTGAGAGCAATTCGAATTACATAGCATGGAAGGACAAGATGGAGGCAATGCTCGAGTACAATGGACTGAAGGAATTCATAGACAGTGATATTCCCCAGCCCGCAGCAGCAGATGCTCAACTTCTTGATGCATGGAAGAAGAAGGTAGTAAAGGCGAGAAGGGTCTTGTTAGAGGGAGTTCGAGATCATATTATATCGAGTCTTCATGGGAAGGCAACTCCATATGCTATGTGGAAGGCCTTAGTAGATCTGTTTCAGAATAGCAGTGACCACAAGAAGTTGTGCTGAAAGACAAGCTCAAAAATATCAAGATGGAGGAGGACGAGACGATACCAATATACTTGATGAAGTTCACTCAATGTCGAGATGAGCTTGGAAGTGTTGGTGTGAAAGTAGCCCAGGATGATATGGTGAGCCTAGCTCTTCTAGGCCTTCCCAAGAGCTGGCATAGTTACCAGGACTCTGTGAATGGGAGGGAGAAGCTACCAGACTGGGAGTGTTTGTGGTCCGACTTGGTAATAGAAGAGATAAGGCGGAGCACCAGAGACAAGACCTCCGGCAAAGACAAAGAAGAAGATTTTGCCTTGGTCGGAAAAGGCAAGAAAGCCAAGGGAAAGAAATCCCAAGGCGAAGAGGGCAAGAGAGACATGTCCAAGATCAAGTGTTTTCACTGTCACGAGCACGGGCACTATGCCTCGAATTGTCCCCAGAAGAAGGCAAGCAAGAAGGAGCTTGCAGTTGCAACGGGTGAAGCACTAGCTTCACAGTTCGAGCTTGACTTTACTCTCATTGCATGCATGGCCAGCACTGTAATGGGATGCATGTGGTGTCTAGACAGTGGTGCCTCGTTCCATATGATGGGGAATAGAGATCTCTTCAGTGACTTGGAGGAGAAGGACCTCTAGCAGAATATAGAGTTTGGAGATGACAGGAGGTATAGCGTGATCAAGATAGGTAGGCTTTTCAGAGGGAGTCTAGCTCCCCTCTCAGACTGACATATGTTTTGTATGTTCCAAGACTAAAGAAGAATCTTGTCTTCGTCGCCATATTGGAAGACTGTGGTTATGGTGTCATATTTAGAAAAGGAAAGGTGTTCCTTAGACACATCGCCACGGGATGGGCGAAACAAATTGGTGTAAGTGTCAAGAACCTACATGCTCTCGAGGTCGAAGATGCCTGCAAAGCTTTGAGGAGCAAAGCAAAGGTTAGTGACTTGGTGGTTGAGAGGGAGCATAAATTACCTCTCAACATGCAATCTCAGAAAATTGTGGAGCAGCCACAATTGGAGAAGCAGAGAGGAGACCGAGTGGACGCGTCCACTCAAGTAGAGACCTTCAGGAGGGGGAAATTTCGAGCCAGATGGGCAAAGGGAGCACATGCAGCCATACCTCCAAGTGAGAGGTAGGGCAATGTGCAAACATAATCCCAAGAGAAGAAATTTGGGCAGGATCCATTGAGATGGCTTGTCTCATGGATCAAACTTGGCTACGAGGAGCCCACAGTACATAGTAGCAAGAAGGATCAGTAGGATTGATGCAGTCAGATGTTAGGAAGACAGAAATCAGAGTGACAGATGTCAGATATTGGAGAGCAAATCAGAGTTGGTAGCAGTCCAGAGGGCACAAATGCAGCGAAAGAAACAGCGCAGAGTTTCCAGTAGACAGTGCAGTAGCTAGCGGCAGTCAGAGATTCTGATGACATATGCATCATAATGATTCAGTTTTTTGGAGGCTATTCAGTTTCAGAAGTGGCAGGAGTAAACAAAACTAGAGAAGTGTTGCCTTCAGAACACTCCAAAGGTCCCTGATCAGGATAGATTGAATTCCTTTCTTGTTGAGAGGGAGTGTTGAAATTTGCAACAAGAAACATTGAAAATGGCACCCAAAAATGGAATCCAGAAAATGGCACCCATAAATGGTACCATATGAGGCTTTTGATTTAACTTTCCCTTAATTAAATTGGAAGAAAAAATTGAAATTTCATCTCATGACCACTTGTATTAGTTAACTGAGTTAGGAAGACTTAGTTAGCTTAGGAAATTCGAGTTAGAGGTCAAAGAGGAGGCATGTAGAGGATTTCTCCTATTTTTAGGGGGTCTAGCTACAGTTATTTGTGAGTTGTAATTAGTTAACTCAAGATATTGAGTTAAAATCAATTTAACTAGTTCTAACTAAGGGATGAGCTAGTGAGAAGTCATGTGAATTAAATCTGATTTAATTCACAAGCAGAGATCAATCAGTTAACTGATAATCACTAGAAATGGTTGTTTCGTGTCAATTATAAGGAAGACCCAGTTGAGACTGAGGTTAAAGGGAAGAGATCTATCAGTTGTACTTTTAGAAAATTGTACAGGTCATGCATGAGGTCATCGGGAAGGCCTTGAAGGATTGCGTAATCATTAATTGGTATTTTCCTAATTGATAGGTCTCAATTAGCCCAAGAATGCGTAAGCAAGGCAGGCCAGGCAGAGGCAAGCAAAAGGTTAAATAATTGACCAATTTTGCTTAGTGAGCAATCCAGACCAAAGCCAAAGATCAGAGTGAGACAGTCAGCAGAGTGCGACTGTCTCACTAAGACAAATAGTATTGTATTGTTTCATGATCTTGTCTTTTCACAATATAGAGATAGAGGGGTTTTGAGCAGTTGCTTTCCCCAGATACATCTTGCGTTGTGCGATTGATTGTCTCTTTCTCTTACTTGTTATGTGATTGTGCGATCGTGTTTTGTTTCTGCAAATTTGTAGAAGGATCCAGTATCTTGTTTTAGTACATTATAAAATTAGATTGAATCCCGTTGGTAGATTTTCTACAAGAACATGACACAGAGGACACATTATATATATATATATATATATACACACACAACAAATTAGTAAATTACACAAAATATGAAATATATAAAGCATTTACATGATGATGATACAAGTTCAATCATCCAACTAATGCATATAATGGACATAGCACTTAGTGCATTCCACCTCTGAACCAAAAATACATCAACAAAAAGGCCCTAAATGGCCTATAGAGTCCAAAAGAAAATAAATAAACAAATAAATAAGCATGCTACAACAAATAACTAGTACTACATATCATCAAAGTCATTACCTATATTGGGATCCTTATCATCAATAACACCTCCTAAACATTAAAAGTAAGTTACCGGAAACGTCTGTAGAAATTGCCTGAAACGACATTCCCCATTTCTGAAATGAAAATGGGCACGATCCGCATATGAAACGTCGTGAAATGTCTTCAAAACTTTTTTTAACCGTATCAGAGTTTTGGAAACTCAAGATCTAGTTTTAGAAACATTTTTGGAGGTAGTAAACTTTTTTGGATCTATTTCCGGATTTCCAAAAATGGATCCACCCGCAAAAGGTAAATGTCGAGAACAGAGTCGCATTTTTTTTCACCAGGAGAAGACGGGAAAGGTCAACGTTGAGGGCACACCCCCCTCTTAACCTATGTAACACTATTTCCATTCAATTCATGCCTTTTTTTGTTGGAGACAGTGAGCACGACCCATCGTTGGCAGTTGATATGAGACTTGGAGTTGGAGGAAATCACTGTTGGAGGAGACCACTTGTTGCTAGGAGTTGGAGGATGCCCAGGCATTACAATTCCCTCATAGATCCGACTTGGAGTCATTCTCATTGGCCACTTCTTAGAGACTGGAGTAATGAGTTGAAGGGCAGATACACATCGCGGGCCAGTGGCATAGGTAAGTTAAAACTTAACAATAATCAAATATGCAATACTTGCATTCGACATATTTGGTAATATAGACAAATGCAAAATGGTTTAGGTTTAGGTCTATTCATATTTCGTTTTCGTTTAGGTATAGGTTTAGGTCTGTTAAATCCTTGTGAAAAATGCAACGTAGGTTTAGGTTTGTTCATATTTCATTTCGTGTGATGTTTAGGAAGGAGAAATGAAATTCAATAGGCCTTTATCAATAAATGTAATTTCATCAGTGTTCTCAAGCATTTACTCTAAATTTATATGAGTGTTAGTGTTAAAATTGGACAACTAGGTCCAAACTCCGGGTTGTGCTGCTCAGATGATGATCGCAATATTTTTATTGGATTCCTCTTTCGGAGAGGTGTAAGATTGATCTAAAGATCATCTCGATCGGATGAGCAGAACATATACTTTGAATTTATTCCACTTATGTGCTAGGTCGACCTAGAATAAAATATTGACTTAAATGTCTTAAAGGACGTGTCACACACCCCCAAAGATTCCTATATATTGGAGAGACTTGGAGTTCATTTGACACACATTGGTGTGGAGGAATTCTCTCTCTCTTGATGGCGTTGGAGCTGCGTATTCTTGTTTGGATTGTTCTGGGGTTATGTGTGACACGCTTGGCTGAATGACCTATTGAAGACTTTGCTGGTAGAAGCATCCTGTTGATCGCCGTAACGCCACCTTCTATCATCTCTGGTTTTGGCTTGTCTTCTATTGATCTATTAGTATGTTCTATCTTCTTCAGTATTGTGCCCTAATCTGAAATGGCATAGAACATCTGCATAAATTAACATGGTATCAGAGCTAGGTTGAAGACAACGCCCTGCTTATCTAGGGCAGCGAGATGTGGGTTATTCTTAGATCTCTAATTCATTAGGCTTTGCGGTCTGCCTCCTACGCATCGGCTGCAAATTGCGCGCGGCTCTTTAATTACAATGTCTGTTTTTTTTTTTTTCACATTTTCCTGCTGAAATCGAATTGGCGCAGTTATTTGCATCATCGTTGGCTGATGGATTTTTGTAATTGATGGAGATCCATCTTCAAATAAGTTATGCACGCGTGGATCAATCCATGGGAACGACTTAGGTGTGTACTGCCTGCGGGAAGCCCTGCAGGAAGACTGACTTGCATACTAAGAAAACTGGCCACAGCGTGTTCATGGATAGAACTGAGGAGACCGCAAAGACTGCAGGAAGCAGACCAAGCAGACCCCAGACGTGAAGTGCCAGGCAGATAATTACAATGAAGGGCATATGTCTGCAGATAATTACCGTCGAGAAATGGAAGCTGCCGTGGATGTCGTTCACAAAGATTGTCGTCTTTGCGTGAACGTGCAAACCCAGTTATTTCAAAAGGACGGGGGTATATTGGAGAAGATTACGAGCACGCAGAACTGTGATCACGTCTTCCGATCAGAAAATCTTCCCCGCTTGGGCCAGAGATGTAGAGGATTGCGCGAAAGAATTCGAAGTAGGCGTCGACCCGTGGACTGAGTATCTAAGCTGAAAACAAGATAATTAAAGTCTCTTGGGCCCTGGCCGGTGTGAACGGAATTTTTGTCTTGCGAATTTTTCGTGGTGCGGATTTATACCACGAAAATAATTGATACCTCTAAATAAAAAGAATCTGTGCAATATGTGCCGAAAACAAAACTAATCTCTGAGTAGCGAAAATAAAATGGGCAGTCATTTCAGATTACACACTTCCACATTTCAGGAAATTGAAACGTATTGATTTCATTGAAGACGACGTTGGTGCAATCGCTGTGAACAGATTGCAACAGAATTGCACAATTCCTCAAGGCCGGCAAGAATGTTGAGCTGGTGGGCAGCAACCAGGACGTAATCTGCAGCGCTGAAGCATCCGAGGCGGAATACCTTTGACTGTCAAGTGAATCACGTGTTGAGCGGGATGAAGTTCTGTGTGAGGCAGAACTCACGGAGGTGAAAGCACACAGCAAGATTAAAAAAAAAAAAAAAATCTTGAAAGATGGGTGATGAACGCAGTAAATCGGACAGAGTGAGCGAATGCAACTCTGATTTGGACGTCAGCAGCGTCGGCTATCACACGCAGATTACCACCGGAACAAATTTAAAAAAAAACAGAGGAAAACAAAAAACAAAAAAAAAAAAAAACAGTCAAATCAACAATGCTGTCTTTCGACTTTCATAGATCGACATCTTGTGAAAGCCGTAGATCGACATCTTGAAACTGTTTGGAAGAAAATTCTGTCTGTAATTGAGAGTCTAAGAATGCGATCTGATGCACACCTTTACAAAGAAGACACAGTCAAATGTACAGAACACGAAGGTTTAATTGGTATTGTAATGGAAGCTGCTGAGTGTTCAAATTCTATTCCAAAGGGCTGTGCACGGATTAGTTGGACAAACAATTCCGGGAATACAGAGAAAGTCGATGACATTAAGGTGCTTGACAAGGCGTTCTTCCATGGTGGTACAGTCGCAGCAGCTTCACATCCATCGGAACAGATTGGCGTAGTGGTTGCCGTGGATGTTACAGTGGATTGGTCGAGTGCTATAACAAGCATTTCCACCAGAAATCTTCATTGAATAAGGGCATTTGCACGCGGTGATTATGTAACTCTTGGACCTTGGCTAGGCAGATTAGATGCAGTAGCTGATGATCACCTTATTCCAATCTCCAAGAATCTCCCTTCCCCTTACTTTCCAGGGCAGCGTATATTCTTTGAAGGCTACAGCAAGTTGCTGAGCTAGGCCGCAAGCCATAGCCAGCAACTTGAGGCGGTTTCTGGGTTACTTTGAAGTGATTAAGGCTGGAAAAGGGTTGTTACTTTGAACAAGAATCACTGTATCTTGAGCTGGATTGGGATCACTATGATACCCTATTTAAAATCAGAAATATGCAAACTGTTGAGCAACAAGGCCAAGTATCAACGGATGATTTGAGATAAAGAAAAGCCTGTTTTGATGGAGCTGTTAGGTGAAAATCAGATCTGTGGACGTAAAACATGACAGCGTGAAAATGTTTGGGCCTGAAATGTGCCCAGTCTTCATTATAACATTTTTTTTTACCACAGATCTCTAAAACCTCACAAAAGTTTGCCGCAGAGAATCAAGAAAGACTGTTTAAAGTCTGTTTTCGTGAGCCAAGTCCTTTGGACAAGAGGCCGAGCATTTTAGGAGGAATTTTGGGTTTATTTCTCTTCCTGTTGCAGATCTGAAGCTGAGCGCCGGCATCATGAATGTTTTTGATGTAAGACTATGGCATGGGACCCCTCTTCTAGGTAAGCCGCATTCCATGGCTACCTATCTCAGGCAAACCGCAAGCATTGACTTGCTAATCAGAGGACTATGACTGTTGTTATCTGCTCAGGTAGAATGAAGACTTGTTTTGATAAGGGCAGAGTTTGTTCGAGGGCTGAAATGAAAAACAGTCGCAGCAAAAGGAAGCATAATGGGTCAGATTTGAGGACTGTGATGGTTGAGGAAGCTACAACAGACCTCCTCAGAATATTAGGACTTCTAACAAGCTGAGGCATGTTGATATATTCTCCCTGTTGGACAGTGACATAGATAGACACCTATGTAGCAGTCAGCATGAGACATTAGCAGTCTCATTGGAGCATAATGGTAAAATGTGTTTCGGCAGCTTTCAGACACATTATTGGAATCTTGAACCATGATCAGCAAAGCCTGTTGGATGGCTTTGACTGTGGAAGATTAAGTCTCCCTTTCCAAGTTGGTGTCTGGGATGCCCTCATTTGACATAAATGTCTTCTCTCAAAAGAGAAGCTGGCATTAAGAGGGAGAATTCAACTCTATATGCTCTTGAACAGATACCTTTGTTGAATGAAAGAAAATCCTCATGGCTCAGGGACATATGGCTTCAGAGGGGGAAATTCCGGAGGAAAACCAAGAAGCCATATAAATAACAGGGTATCTAGCAGCCATGAGTACTATTGTACAATCTGACCTTGGATCCTTTGAGGAAGTAGTAAAGCATCAAGTCTGGAAGGATGCTATGCTCAAAGAGTATGAGTCCATTATGAAGAATGATGTCTAGGATGTGGTTCCAAGACCATAGGACAAAGCAGTTGTCACCTTGAAATGGCTCTACAAGATCAAGCATGGGTCTGATAGAAGTGCAGAAAAGTTCAAGGCAAGATTCGTTGCCTGTGAGGAAGGTATAGACAATGATGACATATTTGCACCTGTGGCCCGATCTACCACCATTCGATCTATTATAGCCCTTGTTGCTATGCAAGGATGGAGTCTTCATCAGATGATGTGAAGACCACTTTTTCTGCATGATGCAATAAAAGAAGAGGTGTATGTAGAACAACCTCTGGGATTTGAAGTTCAGGATCGAGACACTCATGTATGCAGGTTGAAGAAAGCCCTCTGTGGGTTAAAGCAAGCACCCAGGGCTTGGTACGAGAGGATGGATAGTTACTTGATGAAGCTGGGCTTCACTCGAAGTATTGCTGATCTGAACCTTCACTGCAAGGTTAATAGAAAGAAGCTTCTCACTCTTGAGCTGTATGTGGATGACCTCTTCCTGACAGGTGTTGACCCTCTCTTTCATCAGTGCAAGAGGGAGCTCGTTGCTGAGTTTGAGATGAAGGACCTAGGACGAATGTCTAGGCCTAAAGGTCTAGCAGAGACCGGGCGAGATTTTCCTTTCTCAAGGAAAATACATTATGAAGTTTCTGGTATGATGGACTGTAAGTTCATGGAACTCAACTTTAAGAAGTTGAGTAGCAACGTTGCTGGGCCCGTCCTACTGAGTATCGTTAACTCATAAGGACCCTGATGTTCTTAATGAACACTTGTTCGAACATATGCTGTGCAGTGAACACTTTGAGTCAACACATGGTTGATCATAACATTCACTGGGTTGGTGCCAAGAAACTCTTGAGATATCTCCGAGGCACGATAGACCATGGGCTGAGATACACTGCCGGGAGTATGACACTCCATGGATATACTGATACCGATTGGGCTGGCAGTGTGGTGGATCGCAAGAGCACATCTGGATGCTACTTCACATGTAGATCTGCTTCGGGCAGGAATATAAAGTCGGTAGCCTTGAGCACCGCTGAGGCCGAATACATTGTAACATGTATGGCCTGTTGTGAAGTCACTTGGTTGCGAAAGCTCTTCTGTGAGTTGTTCGAACATGTGCTAGATGCCACCGTTATCCTTTGTGATAAACAGAGGGGGATTCATTTGTCATAGAATCCCAGGTTCCACGATTGATCCAAGCATGTTGATGGCTGGTACCACTTTATCTGGGATATGGTACAGCGAGGCGCCGTAAGGCTCGATCATGTAGGAACTGATGAGCAAGTCGCGGATATTCTCACAATGCCCTTGGGGAAGGTCATGTTCCTAACCTTCCGTGAGAATCTTGGTATCGTGAAACGACCCTATGATGTGGGTCCCGTTGGACGATGAGCTCTGGGAGCTCTGGGGGGCTTTGGGGATAGCTTCTCGGAGCTATAAGCACTCACGGTGCCAGGCTTGCCGAACCTTGTAGTGCTTCTGCCCCACCGTTGTGACTATTGAGTTGGTTCACCTCTCATTATCTGTGCCCCGTATGCATCCTACCCATTGAGTTCAGGGCTCATGGGAAGTACCTTTCATTTGGCCAATGAGATGGGAAAGGCTAGAGACTAGTAGCAAAGATTGATGGACGCATCAGAACTTGCCGTACTCTCTATCTAGGATGGCACGGTCCAACCACTTGATTTGGGATCAAGTTTAGTGAGGTTTCGGACCTCCAACTGACTTCGGGTCAGTGAAACTAACTTTGGGTTAGTATATGACTCTCTTGAGTCCTAGTGAGGTTTCGGACCTCCAACTGACTTCGGGTCAGATGAACCAACCTTGGGTTGGTTAGAGACTCTTTGTGAGTCCTATAGAGGTTTCGGACCTCTGGGCTGAATCTGTCAGCCGGGTATGATGTCTTTGTGACTGACCCACTTCTGTTCTGAAATAAAGAGGCCAGCAAAGCAAGTTACGGCGGGATGATGCACGATGTTTGGATTGCACTAGTGGACGGAGTTCTCCCTAGTTGAGAGGGAGTGTTAAAATTGGACAACTAGGTCCAAACTCCGGGTTGTGCTGCTCAGATGACGATCGCAATATTTTTATTGGATTCCTCTTTCGGAGAGGTGTAAGATTGATCTAAAGATCATCTCGATCGGATGAGCAGAATATGTACTTTGAATTTATTCCACTTATGTGCTGGGTCGGCCTGGAATAAAATATTGACTTAAATGTCTTAAAGGACGTGTCACACACCCCCAAAGATTCCTATATATTGGAGAGACTTGGAGTTCATTTGACACACATTGGGGTGGAGGAATTCTCTCTCTCTTGATGGCGTTGGAGCTGCGTATTCTTTGTTTGGGTTGTTCTGGGGTTATGTGTGACACGCTTGGCTGAATGACCTATTGGAGACTTTGCTGGTAGAAGCATCCTGCTGATCGCCGTAACGCCACCATTTCTTATCTCTATTTTGGCTTGTCTTCTATTGATCTATTAGTATGTTCTATCTTCTTCAGTATTGTGCCCTAATCTGAAATGGCATAGAACATCTACATAAATTAACAGTTAGGCATGAGGGAAGGCATTATTAAGCTTGGCTTCCTGCATAACACATATATAAATGAATCAAATCTATCTATAATTCTCTTCTTGTTGGATGGACAACATTGATAGAGTGTTATTTTGCTAGATGTAATATATGCATAAAGAATTGGGCCGATTTGACTTTGTGCGGTTGTTCAATGGTTTAGGACATATATTACAACTGGAAAAACCATAATTTGTCAATTTTGATGTTTAGAGAAGAATAATGAAGCACAATCAATATTTCCAGCAGCATGTTTACCTGAAGTACTTGAATTTATCTATAATGTTAGCATCCTAATTCTAACAAATTTGACAATGTGGCATTTGATGGAAGACTTATTAGTTATTACCTGCACTCCATTTACATCATGATCACGGCAACTTCAAGTTCATCCATTCGTAATGAGGAACAAGAAATTGAATATGCTCCTAAAGTTGATCCAAAGTCACCACTTTGGAAATATGTAATTGTTGTAGGGAAGATCCAAGGAAGGGGATCATTGGCATGGGTTTGCAGTGAATGTCAAAAAGATTTAAGGGATCATACACTCGAGTTAAAGCACATTTACTTGGGTTAGTTTTAGGTCTGTTCATATTTTGTTTTCATGTAATGTTTAGGGAGGAGAAATGAAATTCAATAGGCCTTTATCGGTAAATGCGATTTCAGCAGTGTCTTCAAGAGTTTAGTCTAAATTTATATGGGTGTTAGGCACGAGGGAAGGCCTTATTGAGCTTGGCTTCCTACATGATATATATATAAATGAGTCAAGTCTATCTATAATTCTCTTCTTGTTGGATGGACAACTCTAATAGAATGTTCTTTTGTTGGATGTAATATATGCATAAAGAACTAAGCCGATTTGACTTTGGAGGATTGTTCAATGGTTTAGGACATATATTACAACTGGAAAAACCATAATTTGTCACTTTTAATGTTTAGAGAAGAACAATGAAGCACAATCAATGTTTCCATGTTTACCCAAATTACTTGTATTTATCTGTAATGTTAGCATCTTGTTTCTGACAAATTTGACAATGTGGTGTTTGATAAAAGACTTATTAGTTATTACCTGCACAATTGCTATTCTAATTTTAAGAATTGTTTTTATTTTATTTTGCAATATCCATTTACATCATCATCATGGCAACTTCAAGTTCAACCATTCGTAATGAGGAACAAAAAATTGAATCTACCCCTAAAGTTGATCCAAAATCACCACTTTGGAAATATGTAACTATTGTAGGGAATATCTGAGGAGGGAGATCATTGGCATGGGTTTGCACTGAGTGTCAAAAGGAGTTTAAGGGATCATACACCCGGGTTAAACCACATTTAGTTGGGTTAAGAGGCAATGGGATTCAAATATGCACTAGCCCGCCTAAAGAAAATGGGCAAGGGGAAAAGGTTCAAGCAAGGAAAAACTTGCAAAATATTAAAAAGAACAAGACGAGGCAGATGATTTGCCTTGGTGTCTCTATCATCTCCACCTGGAACTTGAGTTTCTCTTCTTGGGATTTGTTTCATAGCCATTTGTCATGTGAATGCTTCATTGGGATTTACTCGCTCTCTTATATAATGGAGACTTGGGCTCTCATATTGTAATCTGGAATACGAACTATTGGGCATAAGGATACTGTGTTGGATTGTACACTCTTTGCAACTGAATAGAAAAGACTTTGGGGTTACATTTGAGTTAGCTCCTTGATTTGGTTCACATTTGGATTTGCTCATGGTGCCACATATGGAATTCGATTTGCCTTGGTGTCTCTATCATCTCCACCTGGAACTCGAGTTTCTCTTCTTGGGATTTGTTCCATAGCCATTTGTCATGTGAATGCTTCATTGGGATTTACTCACTCTCTTATATAATGGAGCCTTGGGCTCTCATATTGTAATCTGGAATACGAACTATTGGGATTAAGGATACTGTGTTGGATTGTACACTCTTTGCAACTGAATAGAAAAGACTTTGGGGTTACATTTGAGGTGTTCTTCTCCTTGTGTATGGTAACTTCTTGATGTTCTTGCACTTGTTTTTCTACTTATTTCATTATGCTATTATTTCCATTATGTTTTTCAAGTTATGTTGATGTGTAGCCATCTCACATTAGCATAAGAATGATTTACTTGCTCTAGATATAGAGATGTTTTAGCTGATGTCAAATATATCTCTAAAATTTTCTCTTCATTGCATTTGATTAAGCCCATGTGGATCTAATTTGTTTATGAAGTTGTGTAGAAAACCTTTCTTTGGATCGAGCTTCAAGCGTGAGGGGAAGTTCTCGGAAGAACCAACCCACTCTTGAAATATCGATATGGGAGCGTGGGTTCACCCATTGGCATCCCTATCTGTCCACTTTGGGAGAGAACTTGTGCATGACTTGTTGATTCTAGTTTTTCCTTTCACTTACATGCATGCTTTAATTTGTTAATTAACACAACCATACATCTCATTTGTTTTCCTCAAATTTGCTAAAGTTCACTACAATTTGTTTGCCATTTGTTTTCCTCAAATTTGCTAAAGTTCACTACAATTTGTTTACCATTTACATTAATTGCTACAACTCACAAGTTACATTTTATTTCATAGCAATTCATTTTTATGCAAGCATCTCTTTAACTTGATACATTTAGCTTGGGTATTGTCTAAATTTCACTTATGCTTCACTATTGTGCAACATTTTCATATTTTGAGTTTTGATGCATCGTATATTTGTGCAGTTTCACTTTCCAAAGCAACCATTTATTTTATGTCAAGCTAATCTATCACGTTAAAGTTTCTTTCTTTTGCAAGGCTATTTTGAGTACAAATCTTGAATTCATCTTTTAGAGCATTGCAAATTTATTTTACATAAGCTCCAAGCTTTATTTGCTTTTGGTGGATCATTAATCATAAGCCAAAGCAAATACTTTCACTTCACAATTTTACATGTTATGAAGCTTATGCAATCTTGTGTTTTGAAGCATATTTGATCAAAGTTAGCATTTTCAAACTTAATTGCACATCATAGTAGGCATCCCTAACTTAGTTGCATATCTAAAATCAACCTCCAAGCATAAGCTTGGTTGATAGAAATCATAGGAAAAAAGACTTTCTTGGAAAGTTATGAAGGTGGCTTGTCCCCTTGTGGGAACGAAAGCACACGTTGGCTCATAAGACTCAGGGGAATAATGACACCAGCATGTCATCACCCCCTCTTTCTTATAGTCACCCCAATTTGTACTCTTTGATAAGAGCTCAAGAGGAGGATCTCTCACCTAGATTAGGCATTTTAGATTAAAAATAACCAAGATAATTGCATCCAAATCTAGTATAGGTGCATTTCATATTAACTCATCTCATGGTTTTACTTGCAATTAGTCATTTTACTTGTCATTGTTAAATACTTTGTTGTGGCAAGAATTATCTCATTTATATTTGCAAGTAGAATACCAATTGTTTTCCTTTTGCAAGGTATCCTTGTATGTTTTGATTTAGCAATTGATCATATATATCGTGGAAGCATCCTTATATCTTGTATTGACTATTTTTGTGCTAACATTAATTTGTTTCACTTTCAAAATTACTTGTTCTTCCATTTAAAAGCATTTCATTTATTTTAAGCAAATATCTTTCATTTTAGAGCAATACTTTGAAGGCACTGGTTTTTCATATGTTTATGTTTATCTCATGTGTTGATGGTTGTTAATGGCTATTTCATCTCATATTGCTCACATTGTATCTGCTTATAACCCTAAAAAATAATCCATTTCACTCTAACATCTCCTAGAAAACCTGTTAAAATTGGACAACTAGGTCCAAACTCCAGGTTGTGTTGCTCAGATGACGATCCCAATATTTTTATTGGATTCCTCTTTTGGAAAGGTGTAAGATTGATCTAAAGATCATCTCGATCACATGAGCAGAACATGTACTTTGAATTTATTCCACTTATGTGTTAGGTCGGCCTGGAATAAAATATAGACTTAAATGTCTTAAAGGACGTGTCACACACCCCCAAAGATTCCTATATATTGGGGAGACTTAGAGTTCATTTTACACATATTGTGTGGAGGAATTCTCTCTCTCTCTGGATGGCATTGGAGCTGCGTATCTATGGACTATTCTTTGTTTGGGTTGTTCTGGGGTTATGTGTGACACGCTTGGCTGAATGACCTTTTGGAGACTTTGTTGGTAGAAGCATCCTGCTGACCGCCATAACGCCACCATTCATCATTTCTATTTTGGCTTGTCTTCTATCGATCTATTAGTATGTTCTATCTCCTTCAGTATTGTTTGCCCTAATCTGAAATGGCATAGAACATGTTCAGAAATTAACATGGTATCAGAGCTGGGAGAAGACAAAGTCCATCTAGTTGAGAATCTAGGGCAGCGAGTTAAGATACCTCTGTCTCAAGTCTGTTGGGGTTGGAAGAAGATCTAGCATTCAGCATGGAAAAAGATCTAACATTCAGCATGAAAGAAGATCTAACCTTCAGTGTGGAAGTAGAAACACCTTCAGTGTAGACGAAGGAGCCTTAGGACAGCGTGGGCATTTTTTTTAACAACATCTGTTTTAAAATCAGCGTGCACTTCTTTTTGCCCGGAATGGGTGGTGTTAATATCAGGCAAAGACGCCTGTGGAACCCACCTGAACGCGCTCGGTGCAATCATACAAAGCCAGCTTCTGCCCCGACTCAGAAGTTTGATCTCGTGTACTGGGGTGCAGAGCCGTGATTATTGGGAGTGGCAGAATTGGCGAAAGCGGATGACACCATTATCATATTTGTGGATACATTGGTATAGAGAGAAGATGGATTCATTGCATTCACGCCAAACACTTGAGTAACCTGGAGCTGTCACCATGTGATCGCTTGCAACTGTCCTCTAATCACGTCGCAGTTTTCAGGACGATACCACCACCAGTTCCTTTTAAGCCCGCATCAATTCTGTTGGGGCAAGGGCATTTCGATTACGATATTATTCGACAGTCTGAAAACTGCACACAAGAATTCAGACCGGAAAATAGCATGGGCAGTGGTGTGAATTTAGGAAAGGTCGCACAGACGGTGACCCGCTGCACGAGCAACTGGGCGGTCGGGCAGACTGTTATCCGTCTTGGTTAAGCCGATCGTCTGCATGCAGAAGCGAAGGGTCACAACTACATTCTGACATATATACACTCTGTATACTTCGTGATTTAAAATATAAATAACCCGTGGTGCAACAACCTGCTTGTTGCCTGTAACGTAAATGTAATTGGCGCAGAGACAGAATGTAGCGGGTCCGTTGCCACGTCACCATCTGATACATTTGTTAATGAATATCAAGTAGAGCATTCTTGGTGGGTCCGATGTTTAATTTACATATACATTGGAGAGGGGGATTTAGTTCTAGAGTGATTGATCTCAAGAGGGCTATTGGGGTTCATGCTCTTTGGAGCAGAGTCCTAGGAATTCATTCATCAAGCAATGTTAACTCAGTTCTCGGCTAAATGAAGGTAGCATCGAACTCTCTATGGTTTACCAGGTGGCACTACAAATCGGTATGAGTAATAAATGCAAAGGAAGATCTGTGATACGACATACGAGGACTACATCTTATAGAGTTGCCCGAAGCATAAAGAAAAGATGTGTGGATGCCTCTGTGAAATAAAAGCGTGAAGAAGTCTGAAAGAAGTGCGAATAAGGGTTGTGTACAACAGTGTTAAGGTGTTGGACAAGACAACATTAAAATGCGGATTAAAGGCTACCATCAGCAGTTAACGTCTGCCAAAAGGTAAGTTTGGATCTTCTCTATGTCGTTTTAATGCCCATTTCATGCTCTGTCTGGGATACAAAGGTAGATGAAGCTATGATAATCTGTGGAAGATTGTTGGAAGACTGTTTTCTAGGCAAGAAAACCATCATGACTAGGTCGTAGGCCTATAGGTGGCATTTTGAAGGTCAAAATAAAATAGAGGTGCCTCCTCACTTTACAAGGTCACCGGGGATGCAAGGGAAATAAGTTGCATCATTTGAGGTATGTTTTGGGCAAAGAAGGTTGGGTCGTGTGACGAAATCTTTGCCCATGATCATTTTTTAGAGACTGTCTCATACCCAGAACTTCAGCCATTCATAAGGCACCTTGCCTTCCCTAGGCTGCAGTTTCAGAAGACTATCCAATGACTGGTTAAGTGGATGGTGCAGTCTGCAAAATAACCTAGCAGAAAACTACAACAATTATTGGACAGTCCCTGCAAACCATCAGGGACAGAAAATAAATAGATTTTCATTCAAAACGCTGAATGTAAAGATTCTAGGCACAGTTTATATGTTGTGCACTATGGTTAGAAATCAAGATGAGGCATGTTCATCGGTAATGAACAATATTGATTGATGTGCACTTGACTGTGCTAGATTTGCATAACGGAAAAGTATCACATAAAGTATGGACTGACATGACGAAGGGTAAATTCTGTGACTAGAACATCTATATGATTGGTTCCTAGATCTGTGCAATTTAGGAGACAAATTGCAGAACTGAGATCTGAAGACTTGAAGCCCTAGATCAGTCAACTATTAACTGTAAATCTGAAATTGAGAAGCAGTGCTGGATGAGATGCCAGATGTAGTAGATGAAGCTCTCAAATGCAGAATTATGAAAGAAGGAATCATGTTTGGATTCCTAGTTCGGTGGGTAACAATAAAGAAGGCTGGTTGAGGAAGCTACAGCAGACCTCCTCAGAATAACAGGACTTCTAACACAAGCTGAGGCTTGATTGATATATTGTCCCTGTTGGACAGTGACATAGATAGACACTTATGAAGCAGTAAGCATGTGACAATAACAGTTTCACATTGGAGCACAATGGTAAAATGTGTTTTTGCAGCCCTCAGACACATTGTTGGAATCTTTAGCAAAAGACTATGGTCTTGGATGGTTTTGTCTATGGAGAATAAATCTCCTTTCCAAGCTGTTGTCTGGGATGCCCTCATTTAAAATAGATGTCTTCTCTCGAGAGAGAAGCTGGCATTAAGAGGGAGAATACAATTGTATATGCTCCTGCGCCAATACCATTGCTGAACGAAAGAAGATCCTCATGGCTCAGGACATATGGCTTCAGAGGGGGAAATTCCGGAGGAAAACCAAGAAGCCATATAAATACCAGGGGTATCTAGCTGCCATGAGTACAATATGAGCCTAGATCATTTGAAGAAGCTGTAAAGTATCTAAATCTGCAAGGATGCGAGGTTGATGTATGGGATATGGTTCCTAGACCACAGATCAAAGATGTTGTCACCTTGATACAAAATCAAGCATGGATCTGATGGAGTACTGAAAAGTTCAAGGCAAGATTCGTTGCCCGTGAGGAAGGCATAAACTATGATGACACACTTGCACCTGTGGCTCGATATACCACCATTCGATCAATCATAGCCCTTGCTGCTAGGCAAGGATGGAGTCTTCATCAGATGGATGTAAAGATCGCATTTCTGTGTTATGCGATAAAGGAAGAGGTGTATGTTGAGCAACCTCTGGGGTTCGAAGTCCAGGATAGGGACACCCTTGTCTGCAGGTTGAAGAAAGCCCTCTATGGGCTGAAGCAAGCACCCAGAGCTTAGTACGAGAGGATAGATAGCTACCTAATGAATCTAGGCTTCACTCGTAGTAATGCTGATCCAAACCTTTACTTCAAGGTTGATAGAGAGATGCCTCTCATTTTGGTGTTGTATGAGGACGACCTCTTCCTGACAGGTGTTGACCCTCTCTTTCATCAGTGCAAGAGGGAGCTCGCTGCTGAGAGCGAGATAAAGGACCTAGGACTAATACACTACTTCCTAGGCCTGGAGATCTGGCAGAGACCTGGCGAGATTTTCCTTTCTCAAGGAAAATACATTGTGAAGCCTCTGGAAAGATTTAGCATGATGGACTGCAAGTCCGTGTCGACATCGATGGAGCTCAATTTCAAAAAGTTGGGCGGCAGCGCTGTTGGGCCCGTGTTAGCAAATCCTACTGAGTATCGTCAACTCGTAGGGGCCCTAATGTTCTTAGTGAACACCCGTCCAAACGTATGTTGTGCAGTGAACACTTTGAATCAACACATGGTTGATCATAACATTCACTGGGTTGGTGCCAAGAAACTCTTGAGATATCTCTGAAGCACGATAGACCATGGGTTGAGATACACTGTCAGGAGTATGACACTCCATGGATATACTGATGTCGTTTGGGCTGGCAGTGTGGTGGATCGTAAGAGCACATCTGGATGCTACTTCACAAGTAGATTTTCTTCGAGCAGGAAACGAAAGTCGATTGCCTTGAGCACCGCTAAGGTCGAATACATTGCAGCATGTATGACCCGTTGTGAAGTCACTTAGTTGCAAGAGCTCTTCAGTGAGCTGTTCGAGCATGTGCTAGATGCCACCATTATCCTTTGTGATAACCAGAGGGGGATTCATTTGTCATAGAATCCTGGGTTCCACGATTGATCCAAGCATGTTGATGGCTGGTACCACTTTATCTGGGATATGGTACAACGAGGCACCATAAGGCTTGATCATATAGGAACTGATGAGCAAGTCGCAGATATTCTCACAATGCCCTTGGGGAAGGTCATGTTCCTAACCTTCCGTGAGAATCTTGGAATCATGCAACGACCCTATTCTGAGGGTCCTGTTGGACGATGAGCTCTGGGAGCTCCAAGGGGGTTTTGGGGATAGCTTATAGGTGCTATAAGCAACCACAGGGCTAGGCTTGCCGAACCTAGTTGGTGTGCTTCTACCCCACCATGATGATATTGAGATGGTTTACCTCTCTAATATGTGCCCCGTATGCATCCTACCCATGGAGTTTCGGACTCATGGGAAGTACCTCTCATTTGGCCAATGAGGTGGGAAAAGTGAATAGAGACCATAGCAAGACCGATGGACGCATTGGAGATTGTCGTACTCTCTATGTCTAGGATGGCACATGTCCAACCACTTGATCTGGGATCAAGTCTAGTGAGGTTTCGGACCTCCAACTGACTTCAGGTCAGTGAAACTAACTTCGGGTTAGTATATGACTCTCTTGAGTCCTAGTGAGTTTTCAGACCTCCAATTGACTTTGGGTCAGGTAAACCAACTTCGGGTTGGTATGAGACTCTTTGTGAGTCCTATAGAAGTTTCGGACCTCTAGGGTGAATCTGTCAGCTGGGTATGATGTCTTTGTGACTGACCCTCTCCTGTTCTCAAATAAAGAGGCCAGCAAAGCAAGTTACGGCGGGATTACGCACGATGTTTGATTACACTTGTGGACGGAGTTCTCCCTAGTTGAGAGGGAGTGTTAAAATTGGACAACTAGGTCCAAACTCTGGGTTGTGTTGCTTAGATGACGATCCCAATATTTTTATTGGATTCCTCTTTCAGAGAGGTGTAATATTGATTTAAAGATCATCTCGATCAGATAAGCAGAACATGTACTTTGAATTTATTCCACTTATGTGCTAGGTCGGCCTGGAATAAAATATAGACTTAAATGTCTTAAAGGACGTGTCACACACCCCCAAAGATTCTATATTGGGGAGACTTAGAGTTTATTTTACACATATTGTGTGGAGGAATTCTCTCTCTCTCTCTGGATGGCGTTGGAGCTGCGTATCTATGGACTATTCTTTGTTTGGGTTGTTCTGGGGTTATGTGTGACACACTTGGCTGAATGACCTGTTGGAGACTTTACTGGTAGAAGCATCCTGCTGACCGCCGTAACGCCACCATTCATCATCTCAGTTTTGGCTTGTCTTCTATCGATCTATTAGTATGTTCTATCTCCTTCAGTATTGTGTGCCCTAATCTGAAATGGCATAGAACATGTTCAGAAATTAACAAAACCTCACATCTTTAACTTAGTTTTCCATTTAGGGACCACCCCCCATAGCTAGTAGCCTAGGAGATAGCTTAAACGAAGAGAGTTGGGAATAGGTGACAACCCTTTCTCTTAGTTCCTTGCCACCAACCACACCTTGTGGGGTTAAAGGCTTTTCTCACTAACTGTGGGTAGGTGTAGGCGGCAAGGGTCAACACAATCAATGGTATGCAATTATCTTTGGAATCAATGGAGGCAATCCCAATCTGAAAGAGCACAAGCAGTGAAAAGGTTGGTTGTTGACGATGAATGGTGGGGTAGTGTAGAGTGCCTCTTGGCATTTACTAAGCCAATTATGGATTTGCTATGCATTTGACACAGATATGCCTAATTTGGGAGAGGTATATGAGGGCATTGACTCCATGAAAAAGAAAATAAGAGTGGTTATAAATGCCAAAGAGAAGGACCTAGATGAAGTCTTTTACAAAGAATTAAAAGATATGTTGACCAAAAGGTGGAAGAAGATGACCACCCCATTGCACCTTTTGGCCTATACAGTGAATCCAAAATATTATTCTATAGAGTTTCTAAGTAATCTAGAAAGAACCGCACCAAACAAAAACCCATAAGTCTCGTAAGGATTTAAGAAAGCTTTTAAAAAGCTATTTGTAGATCTTGATATTGAGATTCAGATTCATTCAGAGTTTGCTCATTTTATAGGATCAGAGGGTTTGGGTGCAAATCTTGATTCTACGTGGGACAAGACCATCTTAAGCCAATTGATTGGTGGAACTACTATGGTGGGGAACTTCCACATATCAAAATTTGGCCATACCAATCTTGTCACAAGTTGCTAGTTCCTCTTCAACAGAAAGGAACTAAAGTACATTTGGCTTCATCCATTCAATGAAGCGAAAAAGATTGGACTCCAAGAAGGCTAAGGAACTAGTGTATGTCCATTTGAACCTTCACCTTTTGTCACACAAGAGTGATGCATACAAATATGGGTCCACCAAACTATGGGATGTAGAACTACAATTGCCTGACTTGGATATGACATTGAATGCCATGTCTCATATGACTTTGTTTGATGAGGAGGCACCAATAGTTGGATCTTCAAGTGGACAAGGCAACATTGCTCCCACTCATGGAGAGGTCATGGATCTTAATTACATGGATAAAGACATATTTGATGTTATGTAAATGTAATTTATGATGATGTTTGAACTTTCAAACAATGAACATTAAATACCATAATATGTGATATGATAGTAGACTGTGAGTCATAGTTCATTTTGTACTTTGTACTATGTCCTGTACATTATTAATTTTGGTGATGATGTTGATGATTGAAATTTGAAACAGAAACTTGACGATATGTTGAATGTTATAATAATCATTGATGATGACGACAATGTTTATACTGAATTGATGATGATGATTTGTTTATGTTGAAAGAGTTTAACATGCCAAATCAAGATTTTGTTTGAGTGATGGGTACATTATTATTAGTGTCATGACAGAGGAGTTCAACAATCAATGCCACCAGCATCAAGATACATAAAGGGCTTGGTCCTCTTAATTAAATGTTAGTTCCATACTCTCATACATGACAAACACCAATGGAAACGTTGCAACCCCCCCAATCCTAAAATCTTGGAAAGTGTTAAGTCTACTGGATTTTGAATGGAAACTAAAATTCTACCTTCTCCATATGAAATCCAATGAGATGAGAACCACTCTCAAAAATCCTGATTCAATTAATGGTAATGTCCAAATTTTGGGACACCAGTAGGGCTCATGTCTAACACGAGTCAAACTCATGTCCTACAAACAGGACACGATTCAAACTCGTGTTGAACACATTTCACATACGTGTAGTGTCTGACATGTAAAATATGTGACGCGAAGGTGGGGAGGACATGTTGTGTTACTTAGATGTTAAATGAAGCTCTTCAATTCTTCCAAAGATATGAAAGGCATTAGAAACCTGAGAATTTTCTAAAAAGCACCATCAATAACTCAGGGAAGTTTTTAGTTCTACCCAAAAGAACAAGCTCTCAGTAGTGGACTTATGCTGCCCCGAGTAAATTGACACCCTCAATTTATCAAAGGTTATTTTAGGAGTTAGCTAGAGTTTTATTCTAATGTTTCTATTGCATCACGATTCACAACTTAAACAATTGAGACCTTACATTTTTTATGGAGGGAAAGTAATCATCCTATAAACAGAGATTCTCTTTTTCAATACTTGTTGCATTCACCTTTTTTCTATTTGTACCAAGCAAATTCAAAACCAGAAAAAGTTGGAATTAGAGAATATTCACAACCTTTTTGGCCACTAGGACAATGCACCTTGTAATGTGATTATGACACCACTAAAGCAGGGCTTTGTAGACGTGAAAGAAAGGAATTGCGGACAATCCCATCATAGCTCATGTGGCAAGCCACAAATGAAGCCCATTCAATAGCCTCTGCAACATGTAAAGATGAGGATAGATTAACGAAACCCTAGCCAAGGCAGCCACCTCAACATGATAAATATCTTACTATGAATCTAACCATCTCTATTTCTAGTTGGTAAGGAGAGAATGGAAATTAATAATTGGGATTCCATGTTCTCAGGGCACCTACTAAAGGTTGGATGGGATCGAGAGAACAATGATCAGGACCCACCAACAAGCAAGATGGCAATAGTGGAGAATTGGTGAATGCCCCCTCGCCATTTATTTCACACGCGTGTTTGACTGTGTGAGTTTTGCAGCCAGTTAGCCTTGATTTGTATTTAGGATAATTCTCTGTTATGATTAAAGCAACATGCATAGAACACAACAATATCAATGAATCAAAGACATATTGGATAGCAATAATCAATGGTGGGGATAAGCCTCTGCTAGAGTTTGAGTTGTGATGTGCATGCATCTATCCAAGTTTTATTTCCTTGTCTCAATTGCATCTACTTTGTCTTGTCTCATTGAGTGGCCTAACAAGGCATGACAAGCCCACCAGCTTTGGCACAAGACCACATGGCACCTTAACTAGGTTCCATTGGGGCCAATAATGGATATGTTGATCTTATTGTTGCACAAACTAGCAGGCCTTGTGAATAGGCAAAAGCTAGAGGGCACAACAACACTTGGGACAAAGGCCCAATGTCACCACAACCTAAGTCCCCTGTTCTTCTCGAATTTTCATCGACGGGAGATGTCCCAATAATGCTCACTTGCGATATTATCTTCTTGATAGGTTAGAAGTGAGGAAAGGCAGTTCATTCAATGGAAAGATTCAACGAAGGTGCAAGCCTTGAGAGAGGCTAATAAGACTTGCAACGAAAAACCCCTTTTGAAATGACTACACAAGACCTAGGCTTGAGACTTGACACGAGATATGTGCGCATCCAAGGTCAAGGTGGGTAAGAGATAAGGCAATGTATGATTTACTTCACCAAGTACTAAATAATTTACCTTCAAAGAATCCCTAAGTTGAAGGATTAGCTTCTAGGGTTGCCTCTTAATGCGACAACTAGGGCAAAATTTATGGATAATCCATCGTGGGAATTCCACCAAAATTTGAGGTCCTTTAGAGGAGACACAAAGAAAGAGTTCTATCCAAAAAAAATTCAAAAATTCCTCCTCCAATAGATTTCGCACCAAACCCTACATGGCCTCCCTATCCTTAAAAGGACAAATTTTTAGAAGAGAAAAAGGAAAATTTATGTTTTAAATTTGTGTGTGACCACCAAGGGGCTCGATTAGTGCCTGGACCATTGGGAGTATGGAATCATGGGTGCTTATAATTGGCTAAATTGACCTTCAAGGAGGCTAAAAGAGGAAGCTCTAGTTACCCCATTCAACAATTACCCTCTTTAACATTAGTTAATGGAGTTTCATGGATTAAATAGAATCATTATCCACTAGGAACATTCTTTCCACATCATCAATGAGTAACATGTGCAAAACTTCCCAAGATAATAATTTTGAAAGATATTCAATAAAACAAAAGTGTGAAATCTTATCATGAGAACAAATTCCATGTTATGAAACCAGCGGACCTAACATTTCATGCATTAGAGATTATTTGGAAAATAATTTCACCATAAAGAAATACTTACAAGAGAATGTAGAGTATATCCATCCATCAAAAATACATTAGAGGCTCCAAAAAGATAGCAATAAAGATCCAAACATCAAAGTTCATTCAAAAAGCATCCAAAAGTCTCCTTAAATTGTAGGTTTGAATTCTCTAATGAGGTCGAAAATCCCAAGTGATGGTGAGATGAGATGAAATAGGTCTCATATATTTATACATGAGTTAACAAATCGAATTCGTAATGACAAGCCTCTAAAACATATGAGGTGAAAGATCCTTGGTTATAAGCCAACCAAGATATCTTATCAAATAATCATTATTTTTTCTCTGTCCAACCCACGTAGGGATGATGTCATCCATCTGAAGTGCTCTCCAAGGCCAGAGTTGAATCCTTTTTGTGCTAGAATTTTGGTAGAGGGCCTCAAAAAACGTGATGAAAATGATCATCTTCTCATTTTGCTGCAAAATATCTCCAAAACCCCTATTTTGGGCTTGGGGCTCCAAAATGGGTCTCATGGGTCTCCAAGTGGCTCAAAATCATGTTGATGCTCCATCAATGAGGGCTCATAGATGACACATGCCCTCCCATGTCTCCCAAGAAAGACCCAACCTCCTCTGGACCTTGGATCAGATCCTAAGTGCCAAATGCAATGTGTAATCGGTTGAGGCACTGTGGTTCAAGTGCATCATCTCTCGAATAACTGGGGCAACGAACAAGCTAATAATGGTGTTGAAGAAGCCCATGGTGTGGCAATCAATGCTCTACCTGAATGGAGGCCCATGGCTCTCAATGCTCACCCTACAAATGCCATCATGATCCTTTGGAAGGCTTGGATACCATATAGGGAGGCCAAGTCCAAGATGAAACCCACCTGCAATCATGTATAAGATCCAATGTGTCTCCTCACCTCCAGATACAATAATTCATTAGTGCAATTAAGTGAATAAGTTTGTTTAATCAAAGGCAGAAGTGAGACTTCATAGCGGCTTTCCCTTCCAAATTTGGGGCTTTGAAAATGTAACAATGTTACCTCCCTCGGTAGGAGTGGCCAATGAAGGACCCTATTAGGTGGTTTCAACCCCCAAGGGAATGACATGTCCAAGGTACATCCTTCAAATGGAAGGTGTAATGTGAAATAGTGATGGGATGGAGTGGGGACAAAAGGAAGGCTTCAAGCCACATGCCATGGTACAAGGGTAGCGATGATAAGGGAAGCCCAAACCCTGGGTATATAAATGTAAGGAGAGAGCATATGTGGATAAATGAGTTACCCCAGCCTTTGTTTTTCCACCCCTCTTATGCCTTTTGCTTTTGATTGATTTTCCTTTTGTATTACTATTCGAAGCTCCCAAGACAAGAGCATGCTTTGTATGATGTGACAGCATTTATTACCCCCTTAAGGTGGGGCAGTTCATCCCCCACCAAGGGTTGGGACATGCAAGGATTCCTTTACATAATGTGGTAGAGCACAGTTGGCCACAGGAATTGGGTGATGGCCATAGATGAAGGGGTAGAGCTCATCCTTGGCTTTTGCCCATTTGTGTATCCCAACCATCTTTCGCATTTTATGATTTTATTTTTTTCTTTTTGGTTCTTGCTTGCGGCCATTTCTGCTTTGAAACCTTCTTTTTATTGCATCAACTTCCCGAGGAATCATTTCCAAGCCCGACCCAAGGTGTGGACAAGGGGAAGGGAATGCTAACACCTTGCTAACATAATGGACAAATGTGGACCAGATAGGAAAATGTGAAAAGGGTTTGTAATGAGTGGAGGGGAGTGAGATATATGGTATCAAGAAGTGGGACCACGCAACCAAAATCAAGGTTTCCCATGTAGTGCCCTTCCTAAAGCTAATAGCCAATAAAGGAGATCCCATAGGATTAGGATTCAAGATAAACACCCCAATTAAGGCAAGGGAACAAAACTAGAATCAAATCCCTTCCTCCTTCCAAGTCACCCAGTAATCCATACCCAAGTGTGCCCAAGAAATACAAGCAAAAGCACCCAATTACATAATGAGAAATCATAACTTCGTGATTGGATGGCCCACCTTCAAACATACGATCAAGACAAATGAGCGAGGAGACATGATGGTTGGCTCAGGTGGCGGAGATAAAGTTTCACATCAAAGCTATCAAGTGGCTAACAGGGTGTTGTCGAATGAAGGAGAATACATCAGAAAAAGAAAAGTTCTCCAAAGGGGTACCCCACTTTTGGTGGGCTAAATGTGGCTCCAACTGGGACATGAGCTCACCGTACAGTACATGTTCCATGTACTCCATCGGGGAGGTGATGAGAACCTCAGCAATCCGCTGGGACCGTAGACCTGTCACATACATATCACAAACTATGTTTCAGAGCATGTGCACTAGGCATCCTTGATCGCCTTCTTTTTCATCAAATATATAATAAACCATACAATAAATAAAATTCAATCTAAGATGCAAGTTAAGTTAAATGAAATCTAATCTAGCATGTGAACATGATATGATGATGTTAGCTATGCGAAAAAAAAAACAATATGCAATGCATCCTACTCTTACATGCATGGCTACATTATGCGAACGTTGAGTGTAATCATACAGCCAATGCAACCAACATGTCATCCAATCAATATCGGATTTCCTACCCGAGGCTTACCATGATATATACTTGAGAGCAAACATGACAATTATGATACTCATGTGCTAGGCCACAAGGGTGGGAGGTGGGAAAATAAAGTGACCATATATGGAAGATCATGGTTGAGGAAGGGAAAGAGGGATGCAACTTGCACCACTAGATCCTCTCTTCCAACCAAAAGATAGAGATGTCAACAATCAAGCTCATAAACCTCTGATGAAGGGCCATCTCAAGCATATCAAATCCATCTATGCTTAGAGCTAGAAGCAGAAACCCCATGTCTAGTAGCAATGACAGAAGCACCCGAGCACAAAGGAAGTTCATCTCTAAGGTCTACCATGAGATAATTTCAACACCGAGTAAACTCTTGTAACATTGTTGGGAGTTCCCTCTGTAAAAAAGTACAAAAACCTTATGGGTGGCATTGCCTCATAGTCAGGACGCTAACTAAAGGCTTCTTTCCATTTCAATTAATTGAGAAAGTAGATGCTCATGATATCTTTACATGTGGTCTTTGTGTATGTAAGAATAACATCATAGTGTCATCCCATGGGAGGAGGGTTAATTGATAGACTACGCTACCCAACTTTCATACATTTGGGTTAAATCACCCAACCTTCCCATGTAGTTCATGCCTTTCCTTTAACGTATTTTTTTATGTCAATTGGAAGTTTTATATGTCACAAGCTTGCATGCCTTTTCAACCCTAAGCCCCATTAGAAATGTCTACCTATGTTTCAATGTCCCCGAAGTCTAAAGGAATTTGTCTTTATCTAGGTGGGGGATAAAATAATGAAGCAATCAATCAAGTGTATTAACCCACCAAATATATCTTTCATTGCTAAAGTTTGGGCCAAAAAAATCTAACACTTTCCTTTAATAACCTAGCATAAACCCAAGGCAGCTCTTGTTTCAATGCCACTCAAGTTCCAAACAATTCTCAGGCCAACAATGATGCCAATGGCAAGTGCATGCCACATGTTCACAAGAAATATTAGAATAACAAGCCTAACGGTGTTTCGAAGGCTACAATTGCCAAAGACCTTTTTTATTTTTTATGGTGCTTGCCAACTTGGTTGCTTGGTTCCCCCAAAGTTGGAGCAAATTTGAATGATGGAATCATCTCTTTGCTACCCTCTTCCAAGCCTCTACAATCAAATTTGAGTTGCTTGTTGCATACTCCTTCTCTAGCTACCTTTTCCTCCATGGGAATGGCTCCTTTTTTTACTTCCCCTTGCCTTGACAAAGGCATTTTGAGATAAACTTGTGTTCACATCTTGTCCATTGAATCCTAGGTCTTCATGCTTAGGCCTTTGAGCTACAATGGTATTAGAATCCCTTAGCCTTTCTTGCTTGGCCTTGGCCACCATAGCCCATTTGCCTCTAAGGTAGCCAGTGTCAAGATTTCTTGTGGAATGAGAGAATTTTCTCTCTAATATTTTTGCCATATTTTTGTTGATTGGATAGCTAGTTGGGCATCCATAGATTGTCCTCAGATTATTTCACTGTTGCATAACAATAAAACCCTCATCTGCTGCATCAGTTTCCCTAAGTTAGGTTTTTCGAAGGACATTTGTCCAAAAATAACTGTCAAAAATTTTCCTCAAATTATTTCACTGTTGCATAATAATAAAACCCTCATTTGCTGCATCAGTTTCCCCGAGTTAGGTTTTTCGAAGGACATTTGTCCAAAAACAACTGTCAAAAATTTTGTATGCGCTCTATATTTCTCAGTTTCCAACATTTATATTTTCCGCAGTGTTTTTATGGTGAAAATTGCAGTTGTGATTTTATTCATTATTTGTCGTAGCAAATAAACTACACTTAATTTTTAATCAGTTAGAGGAATAATGTCCAGTTGCTGCAATAGATTAAATTTTCACATGTCTCTTGTTGAACTGAAGAATTTCTCTAAGGAAATGGTTGTTGGGTTTTCCCCCATGTGGGTTTCCCAAGGTAAATGCTTATGTTCTTGATTTCGTTCTCTCTTTCTGATCCTAACATCTATTGTTGGGGATCTTCTGTGAAATTGCTTAATGATTAATGTGAATATGAAAGAATCTAAAGTGAATATCATTAGAAGTAATTATCAGATAAAAAACCTACCAAAAATCAATATCGTATCAGAGCGTGGGTAAAATAGCAGCCTTAAAAGAAGCCAATCTACTTCAAGATAACCTCTAGAGCTTATTTTGCCATCAACCCTAGAATCAAAGTGCTAATCTAGTTGAATAAGGAACGAAGTCTAGATCTGACTAGTAGAATTAAGAAGAGAAAGGTTGAGAAGCCAGCGGTTTCAGAGCAGACCCTGGCCACGCCGACAGATGCGGATCTCCTATGGAAGCATAGAGAAGCTGTTGGGCATGCCAAGCGGCTGATAATGGATAGTATCAAGGACCATATTGTACCACACATAGCTGAGAAAAGGACAGCTAATGAGATGTGGAAGGCCTTGACTTCCCTATGTGCGGGAAAATCAGTCCAAAGAAAGATGTTGTTGGAGGCCCAAATGAGGTCATTCATGATGACCAAGGGAGAAGACATCGAGCATTTCCTCTTCAGATTGCAATCAATCAGGGATCAGCTAACTGCAACGGGTGCAACTGTAGATGATGTAGTGATAGTCAGGACTGCCCTCAATGCAGTCACGGATGAGTGGAAAACCTTTGTCCAAAGTATCTTGGGCAGAGCGGACCTCCCAGATTGGGACAGCTTGTGGTCGATCCTGCAGCAAGAAGAACTACGAAGGTTCACCAAGAATCAGCATAGCCCTGCGTTGAGAAAGGTTAAGAAGGAAGAGGAGGAAGATGCAGCTTTGGCATCGAAGAAGCAGCCGAAGAAGAAGAAGGATCTTTCTAAGATCAAGTGCTTCCAGTGTGGCGAAATGGGACATTTTGCCAACCATTGTCCAGAAAAGAAGGACAAGGAAGCATATTCTTCCAAAGCAGCGATGGCAGATGATGTAGCCATGAGTGTTCATGAACCACGGAGGTTGGGTGACATGTACATATAGAGGAGCTACATGGAAGTAAGGCGGGATCCTTGAGCAGCTCATCTCTTGGATCACAAGCGAACTACGACAGCCTTTAGACAGTAGCGGGTCAAGTGGAGCAGTGGGTGCAAAGATCACAGATGAGGCATAAGCAGAGGCAGATCTAGAGGCTGGAAGGAGCAGCGCAGAGCATAGCAGCAACAGCATAGAAGCAGTAGCAGCGCAAAGGCTAATGTGACTTCAGCAGCGCAGTGCAGTACTGCTTACACAGTGCAGAGCTGCAGCATCGCAGAGAGCTTCAAAGGGACAGCGCAGTGCAGCAGCAGTGTGATAGATTTCAGCACAAGGAGCTGATGTGACTTCAATAGTGCAGAGGGAGTCTGATTACGTAGGCAGAGCTGTAGCTGTGCATCGTTCTTTAGATTCCAGCACAGATCTATAGCCTATGGAGCTTCAGTGATAAGGATGCAGCCCATCTGACTTGTCTGTAAAAGATTGGGCAGGAGATTCAGTTGTTTCTCTCAACAACTGAAGTTGCAATGCAGCAGATCAGCAGTGGCAGTGCTATGAGCAGCACAAATACAGCATATTGAGAGAGAGCAGTAGTGCAGAGTTGAGTGGCAAGAGGCCAAGCTTCAGCAGCACAGAACCAGTGCCCAAAATCATGTAATGCATAAGTGTGATGTATTGCTAGAGCACGCCCTTGATGCTAAGAGGGAGTGTTGAGATTTTGTGTCTTTCGGGTAGCATCAGTTGTGCTCTAGGTCCCAAATTTTGAGGAAGGACTAGAGTTCACCTAATGTACAAGACCCAGAAATGGATTTGGGAAATTTCATCTAGTTTAGGAGATATTAAATTAATTATTTATTTTAATGTATTTCCTAAGTTAAAACTTAGGAAAATAAAATAATTAAAGTGAATTTAAATAAACATGTGATGAAATTGTCTTAAGTCACATGGATCAAGCTTTCTTTTAATCTTAGCCATTGATTAAAGATTTAATCTTGGTCATTGATTTGTCAACGAGAAAAGTATAAAGGAAAGGTTTGGAGTCATTTGTAAGACGCACAGAGGCAAAGCACTGAAGCTAAGCTGAGATTCTAGGGCAGGGTTGCTAAGAATTCTCAAATGTTTCAGTTGCAACAAGGGGAATTTAGACCACGGGGATGATCTGATCCCGAGGTCTAGAATACACAAGAAGCAGAGAAGAGATCAGGAAAGACAGCGCAGAGGAAGGCAGTAGCAGCAGCAGCACACAGCGGCAGCACACGACAGCAATAGCAGTAGCAGCAGCAGACGACAGCAGTAGCAGATGACAGCAGTAGCAGCAGCAGACGACAGCAGTAGCAGATGACAGCAGTAGCAGCAGCAGACGACAGCAGTAACAGTAGCAGCAAGGACAACGTGATTTTCAGGAAACCCTTCAGGGGTTACGCAGAGACCCTTAGAGGCAGCGTAGTGACTGCGTCACCCAATCTGGGGTAGTCCCTTCCAGTGACAGCGCTGAGCATTTGGAGACCTTCAGAGGCTGACGCAATGTCTTTCAGGGGAAGATCTGGGATTTCTAGGCCTAGATCTGGCTGAGTTCTGTAAATCTCGTTTGAGGGTGTGGATCAATCAGTATTGTTGGTCTTAGATCAGCCAGGTGTTGCAGATCTAGAGTTTTCTCTGTAGGGTTTTCCAGATCTAGAACCCAGAGTTGTGTATTCAGAAATATTCTTAATAATAGAGCCCTCCAGCAGCCAGAGACCGGTTTTCCCACATTGGGTTTTTCGTTTGTCTAGAAATAACTATGTCACTTTGTCTATGTGTGCATGTGCTTATTCTAGATCTGAATTGATAGAGATCTGTTATGTGTTTTGCTTTGATGTTAACTCGAATTTATTCAGTTGATAACTTGTATAAGTAGGAGAAGCTTAATCGAATTAATAGAAATAATTTCTGCATAAGAACTAAGATTCAGAAATTTCTACAGAAAGCATCTAGTGCGGGACATGAATTTGTATCACAAGAGGTCAGCTAATTTGATTCTTATAAAAGGGGTGTACCTGGTTGTGAGCAATGTATCAAATGGCCTTGAAGCCTTGCCATGTATTGAGTGGATCGGGGAGCCCAAAGAGGAATACTTAGCGCCTTCAATAACAAGATCGGAAGGATAAAAAGGAAGCCACGAGGGTCGTAATCGACTTCCCCTGGTTTATGACATCAAACTATGGTCTGCACATGTTGAAACTTGTATTGTAGAGTCTGTGGGGAAAAGTGTGAATGTGAAAGTGAAGGCAACAAACATATCATACAAGATGCAGCTTAAACTTTAATCAATTGCCTTTCACCATTACAAAGGAGTTTTTTTATTCACCATAACAGAGGATTTTTTTATTCGCCATGCTTTGTTGAGGGTTGAATGGTCGCACGATTGTTGGGTTTCGCATGTGGTGAGAACTGGAGCGAGAAGATAAAAGGTGGCTAGGGTTTTGTTGGAAAGCATCAGGTTCAAAGACTACAAAAGCGAGAGAGGTTGTGTAAAAGTGAGAGAGAATATGTCAAGACAACAACAACAAAACAAAACAAAAAATTATTATGGAGTCAAATTTTTGCATGTAAATGGGCATACTGCTGTAAGACCTAGTAAGGCATGCGTACCCCTTGCTGAAGAATGTAAATAGGTTCGGTCTTCATTATTGATATATTTGTCAAAAAAGAATTTATTATTATTAAATGAGTTATTAAAGCATGGGTTTCATGCTTTAGTCATATTATTTAGGTCAAGGTCCCCATTGTGGACTTTTAGGATTAGTCATTACAGATTTAAATTGACCCATTCTAGGCTTTTGAATCATGTAATTAGGTTGTTTATTATTTGGTCAAAAGACTCCTCCATCAAGTCATCCTCTTTAGCAAGATCATCAACTCGGCCTCTTCATCAAAGTCATCAAGTCAGCATTTTTATCAAGCCTTCATCACGTCAGCTTCTTCAAGTCAACCTCAAACAAATTAATCTTCAAGTCAGTTTCCTCATGTTGGCCTAAAACAAGTGACACCTCTTCAAGATTGCATGTCGGCTCATTTATGATGGACACACTGTTGATTTCTGGTAGCATCGGATGTCTCTAGCCTCACGAATTTGCATGGAGGCTAGGACATATGCATTCTCCAAAACCCAGAAATCGTTTTGAGAAATTCCACCCGGAGACAGTTTAATTAAAATAATTAATTATTTTTAATGGAGACCTGAGTCTAAACTTAGAAAATTAAAATAATTAAAGGGTATTAATTAAACTGGGTGTGAATCTTCTAGAAAAAGACGGAGATTGAGTCAAGATGATCTGAGACAATGATTAGGATCTAATCTGGGCCGTTGAAAGTTCGACGAGAAGATTATAAGAAGGAGCTCGATGGGCACTTTGACAACACACCAGGCATATACTCAGTTGCCCAAGCAGATTGATTTTCTCACTGGCTAAAGTTCGGCAAGAGAAAATCGAATCAAAGGGTGAGTTGCAACTTGCAAGTGTGAGAGAGAGGGTATCAGCAATAGTCGAGAGTGCAGGAAACGGCAAGAAGAGACAGTGCAGAAAAGGGACATGTGAAAATTTCTGAACCTGAGTTACAGAAACCCTACTACAGTAAATCTGATTTACTTCTCCTACTTGTTTGATTTACTTACCAAGTTAATTTTCTGAATTATTCAGTAAAACATCAAAGTAAATACATTGCAGCCTACACAACTATACAGATCAGAAACTGAAGAATAAGCACATTCAGACAAAGGACACACAAGTTTTTTTGGAAAAATGTCCATGGAAAAACCGGTGTAGTAGTTTTGAGGGTTTTTATTATTAAGCAGCAGTTCTGAGTACATCTAGGGTGCCATAATCTGACTCACCCAACAAATAAAACCTCGGCAGTCAGAGATAAATGTGAGTTTTACCTCACTCTGTAAGTCCCGGCTGATTCGGATCAATCAATGGTGAACCCCCAACTAGCTCTGCGTAGTCTCTACGTTGCCACTGTGTAAGCCTGCGTGGCCCTGGCTAAAGGGTTATGTCACCCTTCCTCTACATAGAACAACCTCTCAGCAATCGAGTTCCAGCCCTGCCGGCTTAGAAACCCCGATTCCCGGCTAATTTTGGACAATCTCTCGGAGGCTCTGCGTTGCCCCTGCATGAGCCCCGTGTGAGCCCTGCGTGGGCCTGTGTCACCCTCTCTAGGGTCTGCGTCACACTCTCTGATGGCTATGTTGCCTCCTTTGCGTCTTTATTACCCTTGCTCTACTTTGTACTCTTTGTCCTCCGACCAATCACTGCATCTGCCCCTCACTGCTTCTCTGAATCACTTAGATCTGATCTTCGTCCGAGCACTGCTCCGTCAAAAGAATTCGATCTCTTAGATTCTATGTATGTTCTCCAACTGACCCCAAGCCTTCCTTTAATGCTTTTCTCATTGAGAAATCAACGGTCGTGATCTAATCTCTAATCAATGGCTAAGATTAGAAAAGACTTGATCCACGTCACTTAGAACATTCTCACCACGTGTATAAATTAATTCACATTAATTTTTCAATTTCCCTAAGTTAGACTTAGGGTCCCCATTCAAAAATTTAATTATTTGAATAAATTTTACACCAAGTGGAATTTCTCCAAACGATTTCTGGGTCTTGGAGATCTCATGTGTTCTAGCCCCTCCACAAAGTTTCGGAGCTAGAGCACATCCAATGCTACTCAAAATCTCAACACTCCCTCTTAGCGAGGAATGTGCTCTAGCAACACTTCACTCCAGAAGTGTTACTCTGATCTCTAGCATCGGTCCCCTACGTTGTTGATGTTTGGCCTGTTGCTCTCCATCCACTGCGTTGCTGCTTTCTGTACTGCTGCCCATGACTTTACCACAGTCACTGTCGCATTTGTACTGCAGCTCCCTCTCAAATCGCTGCATCATGTTGCCTACAGCACTTCCACTGCTAACTATTGCACTACAACTCAATTGCTGAGAAGTAAGCAACTAAAGGACAATCACCCAACAACTGACAGACAAGTCAGTCTGGCTGCATCTCATCATTGAAGCACCCTTTGTTGCTACTTTGTGTTGTCTCTCTAAAGCTCTGCGCTATCTGTTGCACTGCACTGCGTAAGCACTACCTCTGCGTTGCTGAAATCCCATCAGCCTCTGCGTTGTTGCTTCCACGTTGTTGCTGCCTCTCCTCTGTGCTGCTCCAACCTTCAGCATCCCAACTCTGCCTCTGTTTCTCCATGATCTTCTGCACCCATTGACTCCCGTCATCCTGTTATTGTCGTAAGGCTCCCATAGCTCGTATGTGATCCAAGAGTTTGGGCACCTCAAGGATCCTGCCACCATCTATAGTTCGAGAGAACTACAGATCTATGTCACCCCACCTCTTCTTTCGAGGTACATGAGCACTCATGGCATACTCATCCTCATCTGTCACGAAGAGTTTGAGATCATTCAGAACTGCCAGGATCCTGGCCTTCCAAATGACAAAGTTGGATGCTCCATCTAACTTGTCCTAATCCCTCAATCCTTGTGTAGCCATCTCTGCTCAACAAAAAAAGTCGAAATGGATACTCTTTTCCCTTCTTCTGTTGTTGCTCTCAGCAAGAGACTTGGATCTGGGTTTCTTGGCAATAGAAACCCTCTATAGAATACGCTCCCTCTAACCAGTGATTTCCGTCCCGAAAATCCTCCACCAATTCTGTCGAATCAGCCCTCTCCAATCTCAAAATTTTAGGCTAGAAAGTCTGTTGAGGGACTGTTTCCCCTACTTTGTCACACCCTGCTAGACATTGTTCTGCACAAACAGAAACAATGCCCCACCAGTAACTACTGAAGAAAACGACCTACACTTCCAACCACGGCAACTGGAAAAATGGAGGCTCGAAATCCCTACGCTGGCCAGCAAACACTGGGCTGCCACTGCTGCAGTGACAGCATCACCTCTCCTAGCTGACGCAGGCTCTGTGTGAGCCCCACAGGTGACTGCGTCACCCTTCCTTGCTTGTCTTCCGGATCAGCGTTGTCTCTTAAGACTATTGCTTCCTGCAGCAAAATTTCTTCGGTCTTTGTTGATGGCTTCAACTCCTGATCTATAAATGCTCTGATACCATGTGAAAATTTATGAACCTAAGTTACAAAAACCCTACTGCAGTAAATCTGATTTACTTCTACTTGTTTGATTTACTTAACAAGTTATTTTTCTTAATTATTCAATAAAACATCAAAGTAAATACACTGCAGCCTACACAACTATACAGATCAGAAACTGAAGAATAAGCACATTCAGACAAAGGACACAAGATTTTTCGGACAAATGTCCCCAAAAAAACCCAATGCAGGAAAACCGGTGCAGTAGTTCTGAGGATTTTTATTATTAAGCAGCATATCTGAGTACATCTAGGGTGCCATAATCTGACTCACCCAACAGAGAAAACCTCGGCAATTAGAGATAAACGTGAGTTTTACCTCACTCTGCAAGTCTCGGCTGATCCGAATCAATCAATGGTGAAACCCCAGCTAGCTCTGCGCAGTCTCTACACTGCCACTGCGTAGGCCTGCGTGGCCCTAGCTGAAGGACTGTGTCACCCTTCCTTTGTGTTGATCAGCCTCTCAAAAATCGAGTTTTAGCCCTGTTGGCTTAGAAACCCCGATTCCCGATTAATTTTGGACTGTCTCTCGGAGGCTCTGCATTGTCCCTGCGTGGGCCTGCGTCACCCTCTCTAGGGTCTGCGTCACACTCTAGTGGTTGTGCTGCCTCCTCTGTGTCTCTGTTGCCCTTGCTCTGCTTTGTACTCTTGGTCCTCCGACCAATCACTGCAATTGCCCCTCACTGCTTCTCTGAATCACTCAAATCTGATCTTCATCCGAGCACTGCTCCATCAGAAGAATTCGATCTCTTAAATTCTGTGTGTGTTCTCCAATTGACCCCAAGCCTTTCTTTAATACTTTTCTCGTTGAGAAATCAACAGTCATGATCTAATATCTAATAAACGGCTAAGATTAGAAAAGACTTGACCCACGTCACTTAAAACATTCTCACCACATGTGTAAATTAATTCACTTTAATTTTTCAATTTCCCTAAGTTAGACTCCACATTAAAAAATTTAATTATTTGAATAACTTTTACACCATGTGGAATTTCTCCAAACGATTTATATGTCTTGGAGATCTCACGTGTTCTAGCCCCTCCACAAAGTTTCAGAGCTAAAGCACATACGATGCTACCCAAAATCTCAACATTAAACAGATCACCATTGCAGAGGGTGATGCAGTGGGGCTAGCGTGAGGGCAGCAGGTCCTCTGAGCAGTTAGAAATTCACTGTGGACCATGAGAAATTTGTTTGTAAATATCTCTTGGTGATTCTTCTTCTATTCTGCTATCCGTATATTGTACATGAGATTTTTGCTGAAGATTAATAAAAAGAAACACTCATCTGCTGCACCAGTTTTCCCACATTGGGTTTTTCCGGGGATAATTGTTTAAAAATAACTGTGTCAATGTGTTTATTCTTGTGCTAGTGTTTTCCTTACATTTATTTTCCGCAGTAATTGATTTATGAAAACTGCAGTGTGTGTATTTCGATATTTGTCGTAGATACCTACAAATAATTTGTTTCAATAATTTAAAAAATAGAAGAAATATTTTCAGTTGTTGCAGAAGGATTTGGAATTTCCGAATTTTCACACGAACCACTATATATATCCAGCTGAGGTTTTCGTATTACTATCACAGAATTTCGATACAATTACAGAGACAGGTTCAGGCTAATTGCAGAGGTATAAGTTCAGATAACTTCAGGAAATAATTTCGGTGTAATTACAGTAATCAAAGTTCGGTATCATTGCAGAAGATGAATTCGAATTACAGGTGTCATAGTTTGGTGCTATTACAGATTTGATGCCACCACAATTACCACAGTTCGGTGTTACAAAGGGAAGAGGATTCGGTGCTATCTCAGAAATCTCAATTCGTTGCTAACTACAGTTTTGGTGCAGCCTCAGTGATATCTCAGTCATGGTGCCTATAGAATCTCAGAGCTATGTTGCCTATACACTCTCGGTGATACTACAGGCAGAGGTTTTGGTGTCACCACAAAGGTAAAATCTCGGTGATGTTACAATGAGGAGACCTCAGTGCAATTACAATGATGATATCTCGGTGGTAATAATACCTCGGTGACAGACAGTGACAAGGATGACTTGATGGAGGTAGTCTCGACTCTCTAGTCTAGGGTCTTGGTCATCTCATCTTGAATCCACTGAAGGAATAACTTTGACCGGGTTTTCCCCAAAGAGCGGGGTTTTGCCCTGGCAGCGTGCCTACAACTTGTGTCCTCTTCTATTTGTTGATTGGCATTAGTCTTGATGATAAGAAAAAATAAATTAAAAGAACAAATAATAATAACGAAAACATCACAAGATAATGTCATAATAAGAGAAATAGAATAACTGCCACTTCCTTAGATTTCTCAACGTGGTATTAGAGCTAAGGTCATGATCAAAGGCAGTGAAAGGTTCTTGAAGAACATAGATGGACACTTCTGGGCTAATGGATTGAAAACTACAATGAACTAGCTCAGTCCTAAAAGCACCTTGAAGAAGCATGAGGACCTCGCACGAACAACAGTCAAGCAATTCGGATCAAGTTAGGATAATTTCAAAGGATAGTTTTGCTGCCATAATATTATTGTTTTAAATGTTATTATAGTATATAGCATCATATAACAGTTCAGGGTACAGCATCATATCACAGTTCGAATCATATCACAGTTCAAGATATCAATCCCAGGAATAAGGTCTCGATAATATGACATGGAGAAGGTCTCAAAACTACCCACGATAATTGCATAAGTAAACTCAATTCAGAAAGTACAGTGATATGGGTTAGGTGTCATCACAACAAGATTTGGTTATTACAGAAATGAACTCACATTATGATTACCACAGACCTTCGATGATATACCACAGTGTAAAGGATTTGGTGTTACAGTCAAGGGACTCAGTGTCATGCTACCACTGTCACAATGTCAACACAGAATCATAATCTCGGTGCTTCCATAATGCAATGGTCTCAGTTCGGTGTTCTTACATTGAGGAAATTTGGTAGTATGATTCACAGTGAAGTAGTTTTGCAAAGAAGAAGTCCAGCTCAGTAACATTGCAGTGATGAAATTATGTGACCAAGCTTTCAAGCATACTCCTAAAATATGTCATCACTAAAGACATCTGAAGTTTGTCCTATGGAAAATGAAGTTGACAGTCCAAGGAACCAACTAGAAGAAAGGACTCCTTAAAGATCTGAAGTACAAGTCCAACAAGCTATCAAATCAAAGGTATGTAGCTACAAGGTACATATGTTCATGAATTTCTAGATTTGCATTATATCTAATAATTCTTGCTTATAGCTAGTCTAATTTGTGATCTTTAGATATCATACATGTTAGAACCTTAATCTTTTCCTCTAGGATTTACAAAGTAATCTAGATATCAAATAAATGTCCTGTTGTCAATTAATTGATCCTCGAATTCCATCCCCCATGGTTGGATAAAAGATCTAACTTGAGAAAATAAATTATGCTCCTGGTATCACGGTTTTGCTTGAAAGTAGTATGTATTGCAGGTATAGAAAACCATGACTTACACTACTAGGAAATGACTTGCTAAATGATCAAGGAGTATGAAGGAAGGCATTACAAGAAGGTTTGTCGAGAAACAAAGGTATGTCTTAAATTATAAAGCTTTGTTAATTCTCTTTGGCAAATCCATTCTACACTAACATTTGTTGTGACTAGCTCTCTTGAATCTTAAAAGATTCTTGTTTAGGGTGATTCATCATCTGATGAATCTACCCCACCTTATATCTCTGATTGTTTACATAAGAGAACCCTAAAAGGTTCTTTGGAAAACCCTAACCTAAGGGTATGTTATTAATGTGTGAAACCCTAAACCTACTTAAGGTTATTAATGAAGAAATTGCTATTCTGGTGATGTCATGTTTGGGGTTTTGATATGATCATGGAAGCTCTAACTTATTAGGGTTGAAATGATGTTGTTCGAAATCCCGAACCTTTGAAGTTTTGATATAATAAGGGTTTGCTTTGATATGAACCGAAACCCTAGGTTTTGGTTAGGTCTACAAGCAAAATCCTTGTTATGTAAAGTCCTAGGGTTTGGAAACAACCCTAGCCAAAATTTGAAGTTCTAGGATGATGATTGAAAAGTCTAGTGTTTTACATCTTAAACCCTAGTAATGGTTAAAATTCTCTAGTATGCGTATTCATCTGAATCTATATAATGTTTGTTGAGAATTTATATATTGGAAAAAATAGGGTTTACATCGAACCCTAGTAGAAGTTATCCATGATGTGATTGTTTTGATTGAGTAAAATCTAGGGTTTACATAAAACCCTAGTGGAAAGCCTATCATATGGCTTTCGAAAGTTGTTAGATATCTTTATTTTTCTTTTGACTTATTTCTAGGGATCGCTATATGACAGAACTAATCTTTTGTCATCTTGATTGAGTTGCTGATGTAATTTAGGGTTTGAAACAAACCTGGGCTAGAAGTTGAAGTATTGAAGTATAGTCTCTTGATGATTATGTTTAATGCTTCCATTACTATAATATTTTGTTATGACTAACTTCATGCTTTTATAGAATTGGTTGTACTTGTTGTGTAAGTTGTGCAGGTACATCATATTGGTGAATTAGTCCGCAAGAAAAGTATGATGAGAAGGATGGAAGCCATGAAAGATTCTCCAACACCGAAGGAAGAAGTTAAACTCCCTAAATTAAGAGAGAGCTTGGATAAAAATAATTTCCCTGGTTAAGAGGGAGGGCATAACATAGGTTTTGATTGGAGAATACGTTCTAAAAGAAATGTTGCTACATGTAAAGTAGGAAAAGGAATCTTCTATCAAAGATTCGACTAATAGTCCTACTGAGATTAGTTGAAGAGCAACGTCGAAACCCCAAAGGTTTGTTTTGATTATATATTTGAAAGTGTATTGTTGATTGGGGTTGTGTTTGTACAGGTGAATCTCTCGAAGGTTTGATAAGCATATTGGTCACCGATCATTTTGATCGGGAGAGATTTGTTGAGGCTTTGTGAGTGAACCATTGCCTGGAAAGACATCAAGCCAGCACTTTGTTTTGACGTCTGGTAGGGAGGGTGTCATTAGGTGGATGTGCACCTAGTTCCCTGGGTTGATGCTTAGTAAGTAAGTCTGACGGTACCTATAGAGGCTGAAAGCTTTAGTCCATCTTAGTACCACTCGGATAGATTGCCCTGGTCAGGAATCTAGTCCGTAGCATTGCAGTGCCTAAACTGTTGAGAGACCTAATGGATAGATTACCCTGGTCAGGAATCTAGGCCATGGCATTGCGGTGCCTAAAATTCTTCATAGATAGAGTGAGATCTTCCATGTACCTCTTTAATTACATATGAATACCTCCCTAGTTAAGAGGGAGTGTTAAAGAATGTAACTAGGTTCGATCTTCATTATTATTATATTTGTCAAAAAAAATAATTTATTATTATTAAATGACTTATTAAAGCATGGGTTTCATGCTTGGGTCATATTATTTAGGTCAAGGTCCCCATTGTGGACTTCTGGGATTAGTCATTACAGAGTTAAATTGACCCATTCTAGGCTTTTGAATCATGTAATTAAGTTGTTTATTATTTGATCAAAAGACTCCTCCATCAAGTCATCCTCTTCAGCAAGATCATCAACTTGGCCTCTTCATCAAAGTTATCAAGTTAGCCTCTTCATCAAGCCTTCATCAAGTCAGCTTCTTCAAGTCGGCCTCAAACAAAATAATCTTCAAGTCGGTTTCCTCATGTCGGCCTAAAACAAGTGACACACCTCTTCAAGATTGCATGTTAACTCATTTATGATGGACGAACCATTATATATACCCAACTGAGGTTTTCGCGTTACTATCACAGAATTTCGATAACAATTATAGAGAAGGTTCGGGCTAATTGCAAAGGTATAAGTCCGGATAACTTCAGGAGATAATTTCGGTGTACTTGCAGTAATCAAAGTTCGGTATCATTGCAGAAGATGAATTCGTATTACAGGTGTCACAATTTGGAGCTATTACAAAATTGATGCTACCACAGTTACCACGGTTCCGTGTTATCACAGGAAGAGGATTCGGTGCTATCTCAGAAATCTCAATTTGTTGCTAACTACAATTTTGGTGCAGCCTCTATGATATCTCAGCCATGGTGCCTATACAATCTCAGTGCTATGTTGCCTATACACTCTCGGTGCTACTACAGTAAGAGGTTTTGGTGTCACCACAAAGGTAAGATCTCGGTGTCATAAGGTCTCGGTGATGTTACAATAAGGAGACCTCAGTGCAATGACAATGATGAGATCTCGGTGGTAATGATACCTCCGTGACAATACAGTGGCAAGGATGACTTGATGGAGGTAGTCTCTAGTCTAGGGTCTTGGTCGTCTCATCTTATATCTACTGAAGGAAGAACTGTCATCGAGTTTTCTCGAAAGAGTGGGGTTTTTCCCTGGTAATGTGCCTACATCTTGTGTCTTCTTTTTGTTGATTGGCATTAGTCTTGATGATAAGAAAAGATAAATTGAAAGAAAAAATAATAAAAACGAAAACATCACAAGATAATGTCATTATAAGAGAAATCGATTAACTACCACCTCCTTAGATTTCTCAACACCCCCAAGGTAATCATTGGTAAAGTCTAGGTTAGACCTAGGTGATAAGGGGCATGTTGAGTTAACAAATACCTCGGGTATAAAACTTTGAGGGGGGATAAGGTCCAGAGTGAGCGAGGCGCTGACTCACTTGGCAAGTTTGGCTGGATTTAGTCAAGGAAACCCCAACTCAAGGTTTAAGGAGGGGATGTTAGGTATACTTGACTCAGGGAAAAGAATCAAAGTTGACAAAGCTAAACAGTGGTGGTTTTGGGCATGTGGTATAGCATACCCATGGTTTTTTGCCCATGGTATTGCATGTAATGGAGACTATAAAAGGTTGGGAAGACTTCATTGTATATGAGGTCAAGGAGTGAGCAGTGAAGGCTCACTTGGCCAAATTGGCCAAAGTTTTAGCCACGGCTAATGAAATTTCATTGGGTTGGGTTTTTCCCCAGAGTTGGGGTTTTCCCGGATAAACACTTGTGTTTATAGTTTATGATTATTGTTGTTTATTTTATGTTTGTTCCTCTCGGTAATTATTTATTATTTCTACAGCAAATTCCTAACAAAGGCAGGGAGTGCACAAAGTAGAAGTGATTTTTGAGCGAGAGCAAGATAGCGCTCTCAGGATGTAGACTCAACTAGTATTTCAGTTTCAGTCTAAGCTAGTTGGCAGTTGGGCTGATCAGCAGGATGATGATGAGGAGGACCATAGACAAGGGCGAGTGGAGGCAACCACTTAGTCAGAGACTTCCAGTATAGGGAAAGCTTGAGCCAAGTGGGAAGAGAAGTTCGTTAAGGGAGATCAGAAGAGAGTTGAGTCTTCTAGCATCAAGAAGCAACCACAGAGGTACACAATGTACATGACACTTATGACCAAAGTGGTAGACTCACATAGCATGGTGGGAAAGAACAGGCCTTCAAAGCAGGATCCGCAAAAGAAAGCAAGGAAGTCTTCTAGTTCAAAGGGAGCAACTGCAACAACGAAGAACTTGGGAAGAGTTCGAGACAGATCCACGTGGACGAGGTTCTTCGAGGAACACCTTCCTCGCTAAGAGGGAGTGTTGAAAACTAGCGAGAAAAGTGATTCCTTGATTTGTGCCTTAATTCAAGGAGTCAAAGTCGAGTTCATTTTTGTGCATGGTTGAGTTCCTAAAATTTAGGAGTTTCCCTAAAAAATAGGAGTGCATGAGGCAGTTAACTGATGTGTAGAAAGTGAAAGTCAAGTTCTTGATTTTCTAGTGTGATAAGATAAGATAAGATAGATAAGATAATTTTATTAATGTCCAACGAATGACCACAGAAAGGTCAACGGGACTATCGGTTACAATGATTACAACATGCCTAGCCAGTGGACCAAATGGTCCCCTTCCTTTATAAAAGCAGGAAATACAAACTACAAAGAGTGCAGATGCAAAGTAAAGGTTAGATGACTAAAGCATCTTGACAATGCATTGCGATGAAGAAGTCCTGGAGGAGAAAGAGGAGCCTCCTGAAGGAGGAGAGACTCCTACTCCTAGCATCTGAGGCCGATAGAAGAGGACTGAAGGAAACTTGTCAATGTCTGTTGACCCGAGGAGGAATTAGACTACTGCTGCTGTTGTCTGGAGGATTTGGGGCGTCTCCTGGGGGAGGGTCTGGTCCTGAAGCGCTGATGGAGTCCAATGGGACGAGACCCCCGGATCCGCACTGATCTGGAATCATGGTCTACGGATTGATCGATGGTTCTCTTGGTGCCCCGCGATGTAGGGAGCACCCTGAAGAAAGTTGTGATCCTCTGTGTGGTGTCCGAAGTGGTGGGAGGCTGGAGAAGAAGCGAACGATGCCTGAAGGTCTCCTCCTGAAGGTAAAGTGCCAAGCATCTCTGGTCAGTGTATCTAAGGAAGTTGGCTAGGCTCTGGGGGCCCCTGAATAAGCAATGAAAGTGTCCTCGGATCTCATAGTAGACTGGGCATCTGAAGATGAAATGTAACTCAGTCTCCACCTCCTGTAAGTGACAAAGCTGACAGATCCTATCCGTCCTGTCAATGTGATGGTTTGTCTCCACTCGAAGCCTATGCGATCCAACCCTGAGCTGCCCGAGAGGGATCCTAATAGCGTGCATCCAATGTTGGAGGGTATACTGGGGTTGAACAATGAGTCCATCTTTGATCTCCAGAAGGTGCTCAACGTAGAAGGCCATCTTTGGGTGCAACCCGCCCAGAGGATTGATACATGTAGTCTGAATGTACTGCCTGTAGATGTCCTCCTTGATGATTTTGTTGAGTTCTTGCTGGTTTGGGAGAAGGTGCCCCAGGGCGTTCAGTGAATACTAGAACGGCGAGAGATGATCCATCTGGATACCTGTAAGACTTAGGAGTTTTGTCACACAAGTGAACCAACATTTGGTTCAGCTTGTCTGCCTATGAGCGATGCTCTCCAAGGAGCAATAGGCCAAGTATGGGTACCTGTCTCTACCCTCTCTCGTGTCTGCCAGCCCACGGATCCGATGAAGAAATGAGACTATCTTGAAGATCGCCTCCAGGCTAAAGGGCTTAGCCCCGAACTCTGCTAGGATGATGTTCTGAGGAACTGTCTGCTTGCACCGAATGAAGCGACACAAGAGAAGGGTCTAGACTCGCTCAGCCGAGGCCCAATCTGACTCCAATAATGAGGGGCCCCAAACCTCTGATCCATAAATAACGATGGGGCGGATCAAGGTATCCATGATGTTCATCTTGGATGAAATTTCCTGGAAGTGGTGACGGAAGCACTGTCTCTCAAGAAGGGCTAGGGAACCATATCCCTTGTTTATCCTGCGCTGAAGAGCCGACCGTAGGCTAAACCAGGGAGCTGTAAACTGCACTCCCAAGTAAGTGTAACTGCTGACGACTTCGATTTCTTCTCCCTTGAATAGGAAGCGGAAACTCGAGGTCTTCTTCACCCCATTGAAAATTATGACTTTGGTTTTGCTCAGGTTCACCGTTAGGTGCCGAAGATCACAAAACGCTGCTAGGGCATCCAGCTATCTCTGTAAGCCTTCCGGGGAGGAGGCTAGGAGGGCAATATCATCAGCAAAGAGTGGGATGGAGATCAAGACATGGTGGAGAAGGCACCCATCAGATTCTTGGATATGCTCTCGGAGGAAAGATTCCAGCTCATCAATGTAGATCCCGAAAAAAGTGGGGGAAAGCGGGCACCCCTGCTTGACTCCAATAGTGCTCCGGATGAACTCCGACATCACTCCAATCGTGCAGAGATGGCCAAGGGCGAACTTGTAGAGGCGCATAATAGCAGTCAGAAGAGTCGACGAGATGCCAATCTCTCTCAGCCTCTAAAACAGGTCCTCCCTCGGGACCGAATCGAAGGCCTTCCTAAAATCCACAAAGCAACAGTACACCTTGGAGGACCAATGTCGGGCCTCCTCGATCGTCGCTCGAAGGGTGAAGATATGGTCAATAGTCTGATGATCCATCTGAAACCAGCTTATCCCCTGGCCCTAAGATGTCTCTGCTCTAGGAAGATGGAGAGTTAAATTGGGAACTGAAAGCTTAAGTGGAGTTAGCCTCCTAAATTTTAGGAGGATCCAGTTAACTAGTTTTGTTGACTTTTGTTAACTAGAAATGCTCAAGTTCAATTCCTTAATTAGAAATTCACTAATTTTAAGTTTTAACCATTCGAATTTCCTTTAAAAGGAGGAATGATGGCACAAGTTAAATCATTGCTTTGGTGAGCACAAGTTGGTGAGACCAAGAAATAGGAAGCACAAGTTTGTGCGTGGAGCTTGTGTGAGGAAGAGTGTGCAAGAGAAGCTTGTGCACAGGTTGGTAGAGGGCAACAGAGATCAGCAGTCTTGCAAGGGTTTCAAGCTTAGAACAAGCAAGAAAGACATGTGTGTCTTTCTAAATGAAACAATTATTTTGTAAGAGATCTATTGGTCAGTTTTTCTATCAATAAAATTATCATCAAGCAGAGGGTTTTCCCAGTTGGGTTCCTTAATAATAAAAAAAATTGTCTTGAATTGTGTTATTTTGTTTTATTTCTGTTCCTATTCCGCTGCATCTAGTAGAGAAATTTTGTGTTTGTGTGAAAAGAAAAATTAGTTTCAAATTTTTCATAACAGCGAATATAATTTCGTGGAAATTCTACAACTGTAGCATGAAAGCATCACAATTCGGATGATTTATATACATGTGCTGGACATTTGAAGAATGACATAAAAAACTTGAAGATGTTGCATTGTATATTCAGAAGCAAGACTTTATTGATGCCAATTGTTTTAATAATACTTGTACTATTAAAGGCCCTGAAAGATGCATTACATTGACTACTAATTCTAAGGTATTTGGATGGGACGAGTTTTGCTCAATCCTGAGGTTTATTCCTTGCATTCTAAGAGTAAAAATTCAGAATAAAGATCATTATCATGGAGCAATTTCATGGATAATACCATCACTTTTAACTTGATAAGCTTACAATGAAGAAGAGGTTGAGTTCCTCCTCAAGATTGGAGACAAAAGTCATCTTGAGAAAAATGAGTCTCTTGTAGAACTAGAAGTGTTCTTATTATGATGAAGCATAGGCTACTTGGATTAAAAGGATCGTAATCAAAGTTTAGTTGAGAACACAAGGTTGCTAGTAATGAAACAATAATCAAGTATGTTGTGGGTCTATCATATTTTTCTTGGTGAAATTAGGACTCTATGGTTTCTAGTCATTTGGATATGGAAGGGAGAATTTTCCCACTACAAAGTTTGATTGGATTTGCAAGAGGTATAAGACGCAACTAGGGCTTATCCTAGAAGACTAAAAGTCTTGGATGTAAAAATTCTAGGGTTTGTCAATAAAACCCTAAATCTAGATTAATGTTTATGTTGAAAGAATAAACCCTAGCCTATGCAAGGAAGGAATGACATCATGGTGATGATGAGGGTGGGGATGTTAAAGTTGCAAGATGAATGCAAGGAGGCTAACATCAAGAGGGCACTGACATTTCCTATAATCCTCGAAAAGATAAGTATTTTATATATCTCTTCTTTGATTATTACTATTGTTGTTGTTTTACTAAGTCTCTTGTCTTTGTATCCTTTGCTTGGTTGTAATTGTTCTTCCATGGCCTCCTAGTGAGGATTACAAGTACATAGTAAAGGTTGCAAAGGCTCAGGCAGGAGATGGAAATAGTGAAAGAACAATGCAAAGACTGTAACAAGAGGACTTTCCCAAGAATCAATGATTTGTGTTGAGAGATATTGTATTAGATGGGATTTGTGCTCAGAGGGAGCAGGCAGGTCAGCAAGTTTGAAGTTTACCTTGATTATGCCAAACATAAGTGAATGTTCTAGCATATGGAAGCATAGACAAGTACAAAGCAAGAGTTGAAAATAGAAGGTTCTCCCAAAAAGAGGGAGAGGATCATGACAAGACATTTACTCCAGTTGCCAGGTACACTTCTGTTAGAATTAATACCATTACTTTGAAAATTGCACCAGGTGGATGCAGAGACCTTTTTTGAAGTCATTAAGGAAAAAGAAATGTACATAGAGATACCTCAAGACGTTGAGGTACATGAGAAGTCTCATGAGAGAAGAAGGCTTTGTACGATCCCAAGCAGACACATTGGGCTTGGTATCTATGGTTTGATGGATCAAGGTTGATCCTATATGATTTGTCTCTGACAAAAGCAGAAGGACTCGTGTTAGAGGGAGCAATTGTGGCTAAAAGAATTGCTTCTATAACAGAGGGAGCAGTAAGAGAGCCTTGTTTTTAACTCCAAAGGAAGTTGACTTCTAAGTTCAAGACGGTCTGTCAGGATAAGGGAGCAGTCAGGATTGCCACAGCAGGATATGTTTCAATGTGAGAGGGAGCACCCAATTAGGGAGATAGAAAAGCAGCTATGGTGATGGATCCAGAGAAGGAAGCAGATCAGTTTATGGTTGAGCCAAGGCATGTTGCTCAACATGTGTTGGAGTACCAACATGGTACAGTTAGTTATGTCACAGTGAATTATGGTTTGAGATATTCCTCAAACAGTGAAGTACAACTACAAGGATTCACAGATTCAGAGAATGCATCAGATAGAAAGAGTTAATCAAAATATTGCTTCAATTTGGGCTTCGTTATGATTTCTTGGATGAGCAAGAAGCAGTCATTTGTAGCACTCAGTATTGCAGAGGACAAGTATATTGCAGTTAGATTAGAAAGTTCAGATTCCAGAAGCAATATGGCTTCACAGGCTACTTGCAGGATTGTCTTGATCAAGTGCAGGTGACGGCCATGATGACAAGTCGAAGCACAAAAAAATCTAGTACCAAGACATGGTACAAAAGGAAGTAGTGTGGCTTCAGTACTATTCTACAATCAAGAAAATTACTAACAAAGCCTTTGTCCTAGGATGAAGTCTATATACTTCGAGGACAAGCTTGGAGTAATTGAGAATGTCTCTCTCAGCAAGAGGTAGTGATGAAATTGCAGCAACTAGGACATCCCTTCTCTCTAGGTCAAGTTGACCAGGATCAAGGAAATGGTCCAAAGTGATAGCATCAAGGACAAACATTCTCCCTGTGCCAACTATGTTGACTAAATTAAGGAGAATGGTCTCATAGAGGGCAGTCATTCTTCCTATGTTGGGCATATTGACCAGATTAGAAAGAATGGTCCTTAAGGCTCAGGATCACTCAGTTGAATGGGTGCCTTTCAGCGTCAGGCTCATATTACTCTCCAAATAGGTTGAGTGAGCCCATTTAGCCTTATGGCCTAAAGTGAGGCCTTTGGATTTGAGACCAGAGTATTCAAATGGATTGAGTGTGTCCCTAGGGTTTCACCACGAGTCAAAGAGATTGACAAGGATGATAGTGAACCTGGACTGGTCAATATACCATGGGTCATAGGCACCAACTAGAATCATGGTGACTAGTTAATGCTAAAGATGTACCATGTGTCAGGAATATCAACCAAGATTATGGTGAGGATACACCATAGGTCAGAGGTACCAATCAGAATATGATAACTTGTTGATTTTGTTGATTTACCTTGTGTCACAGTTGTTGACCAGATTATGGTAATTGGATGATGTTAATGCTGATGATGAATTGTTATAACCTTTTTTTAGAGAAATTTGTCAACATGAGAACATCTATATAGTCATTATGAATACCTCCCTAACTAAGAGGGAGTATTGAATTTTGTAGCTATGGTCGGTCTTCATAATTAATATTTTAGCCCTTGATGTATTTGTAATGATAAATGTCAAGCATGTTCTTCATGCTATTGTCAAAAGAAAATTTTAAAGCATGTTCTTCATGTTCTTCTCAAAAGAGAAAATTTGAATTTTCAATTTAGAAATTTTTGGCTCCAAGCAAGCCAACTCAGCCCTCCTCCTAGTCAAGTTGGCCCCAATCAAAGAGGCACCCATTCGGCCTGGCAGAAGACTATATAAATCATTTGACCTGCTCCTCCAAGGTGCAATTCGGATCAGCCATCAATCAAGTAACTATCTGTTCATCAAGCAAAGGAAACAAGGAAGAAGGAAACATAAGATCAAGCTCTCCCTCTCTTAGTTCTCGCACTTGTGGATCTGCTCCTCTTTCATAACCTTACACGTGTGAACAGAATTACCAAATTTCTGAAGCATTACAGAGCTGCAGGACCAAAATTCTGCCCTAGCAAGCCAGATCAGGCCGAAATTCTTAGGCAGATGTTTGACTTGACTAGGAGAAAGTTGGACCGTGTTTGACCGAGTCTACTTTTCCAATCAGTTTGGCCTTGTGGTTGACTAGATGATCTAGGTTTGTCTCTTGTTGAACTGAAGAATTTCTCTAAGGAAAAGGTTGTTGGGTTTTTCCCCATGTGGGTTTTCCCAGAGTAAATGCTTGTTCTTGATTTAGTAGTCTTTTTATGATCCTAATGTCTATTGTTGAAGATCTTTTTTGTAATTGCTTAAAGATTAATGTGAATATAAAAGAATCTAAAGTGAATATCATTAGAAGTAATTATCAGATACAAGACATACAAAAAAATCTGCATGTCCATGGCAATTGCTTCGAGGTCTATGACAAACTTGCTCTGATCCGTAAACAACAGGTGTATATGGCCTATCTGTTTCATCAACACGAATCACCGGCAAAAATGGATTTTGTTCTTTGTGCTTGAATAAGCAAATATATATAGCCATGATAAAATGGTCAAAGCAGATGATGCTTAAATATACACCATACAACACTCCTATTCAACTTTCCACATTGCCAAATGGCATTATTGTTGCTTATCAGTTACATAAACCAACCACGAGCAATGTCATTAACCCCAATTCAAGCGACTGTCCATGCTGAATTTAAAATCTTTTTCGTGAGTGTACAAAATTCAACACTCAAAACAATTATAAACCCGCCCATTGAAGATGACCTTGACAGCAATTGCATTTGCGATAGCTACAATTCAACAATTGATGTGTATTCTTTAAGCCAATAACCCATTAGGGAAACGTTGAGGGTAATTACCTAAATCGCAAAGACATGGGCCTTTAGGCTGCATGAGTTATGCATACATTGAATTGAAGGTACAAGGCAGCACGTTAATGAAATATGGAGACACAGAGTTCCACAAAGACCCTAGCCAGCGACCTAATAATCAAATAATGAAAGCTAGAGATTCAATCAAACAAATGATGGAAGCCAGCAATTTTTTGCGTTATAGCCTGTCAATTAAATAATCCAGCATTTAATCGATTGAAGTGATGGGACTGTGTTGAAACATCCAAAGAAATAAGCAATTTCATTCGCTGTAGCCATGATTCCACCATATAATATTACAACCAGATTAATTGCACATAGGAGATACCTAGAAGCAACCAATTATTCCAATGCTCGAGTAATTACTCAAACCCCATGCATAAAGCTAGGAATGTAATACAGTTCTCGGATAGTTCTTGTGATTTAAAGAGAGGATGCAATAACAGATTAAAACAAACCAGAACTAAATCAAGGTAGCACAGAATACGCTGACACAGCAGTTAACCACAAAGAATGCAATTACACCATAATAACAAACAGAGCCATCGAGATGTTCCTAGAAAACCAATTAGGAAAAAACCAGGTTCTGGAAGATTTTATTAACAAGGATTGATAACCAAAAAAACGGTGAGCTATGCATAGAAAACCTTGTGCATTGTTACTCACTAGCAGACACAAATTTACAGGTGATTTGAATTCAACAATAATCTTTGCTCATGCATAGCGAGGCGCAATGTCTCCTTCGTCCTACAATCTTTAAGATGATTGCCTCCAAGAGCACTCCTCTCTACAACTGCCCTTCTTCATTTCCTCTTAGTCTCTGCCCTCTTCTCCTCCACTGAATGCCCTTCTTTATCACAGCCTTCATTTCTAATGGGCTACCCTTCTTTAACACAGCGTTCATTTTTAATGGGATACCTTGGACAGCAAACCATCATAATGGTTTGTTTCCATTTACAAGGGAATTTTGGATTTTTTGCAAATTTGCCAAGAAAAACAATTAAATGCTTATTATAGGGTTTACAAAGAGATTTTGACAAGGATCCAATTCAGATTATCGAATTATAGTAGCACAGACCTCTCTGAACGTGGGTTTGATATGCACCTCAGGAATAGGAAGTGAACTCCGTGTACGCAACCTTGACGTGCATGTCAAATCCAGGTTTAGATGGGTGTGTCCTAGTGTCCATACTCAATGCCCCCAAGGCGCTGTGACGTTCACATGCAAAAAATTGATGGACACAACCACCGGGCTGCAGAATGGTCACACCCACATGTGAAGAGTACATGGTTACCTCACCCCCACATCCACCCGGACTATAGAATGCACCACGCTTCTCTCCCTGGAACTACTTTATGATGTAGTAATAGCTAGTTGATGGCAGTTGAACGGAGGCCATGATGGACTCACGGAACAACAGCTACCGAACACCATACATAAACACATTCGATGACACAGAATGAACCTCTGCTGCTGTGTAGTAATACGATCACCTTGATTATTTATTTTTTCACTGGCACTAGGCGGAAAGGGGTTGAAGCTTTACCGGATATGTAAAAATTAAAATTGCATGAAAACCCAGGATCTTCCTGCGAAGAACAGAGATTTAAACGTCCTACTATATGGTTAATTTCGCAGAATCAAATAAAAATAAGCATTACTTCAGTAATATGGGTACCTGTCAAAAGCCCTTTCAATGCTAGACTTCAGATCTAGCCTCTCCTGCAGCAGACTTCGACTTCGATGAGCTCGTGGAGCAAAGTAAAGCCTTTTTAAATCGAATCACATTCCGTAGCAGAGCGGAGATGATCGTAGCGAGATTTGTTTTAATTTGCGAGGTGCGGGTGTTTGGAAACACTCAGCGTATGGAAATATTGAGAATATAAGTCATCTCGAAGCACACAAAGAGGACAGGGTCAAAGGCACTCGAATTTAACACTCCCTAATTTATGAGATGTGGTAACTTGTTCTTCACGAGCTTTTGGAATTTTTTGGGTAGACAATCCCAAATCCGAGATGTGTCAAGTTTTTCGGTAACACTTACCTGAATGAAATAAATTTTAACATCTATGACACTAAAAAGAGTTTATGGGATTATGAATTTTTTGTTTTTTGCCTTTTACATTTCAGTTTTTTTTTTATTCAAATTGATGATGCGCTGGCCCAGCCCTCCAACTATCTCATCGCTGAAAAAACAATACCAATAAATTGATACTAACATATTCTCATAACTTTCTCTGATGTTTTTGAACGCATCACATTCCAAAATGAAATGTTTTTCTGATTCCACTATCTCAGATGTGCAAAATGTACACACTCGTTCTTCCCAAGCTTCTTTAGGCCTTTTCCACTGTCTTGTTACACACTGAAGATGATGCGAGTTGGTTTTTAATTGAGCAATAAGAACCTTTGCCCTCAACGGAATGTTAGCTCCAATGTACTCTTTTTGTTGGAAATCATACATAGGGTTGAATTCTTCAATGTAGTACTTCTTCTTTCTACCCAATTATTTTCCCATACAGGTTTACGAAACTTCTACATAACAAAATTCTTTAGCTCCTTGCTATTTGTGGGACAAGCATTGTATTGAGATTTTGTGTAGTTGGGGTAGCATCAATTGTGCTCTAGCTCTCAATTTGTGTGGAGGGACTAGAGTACACTTGATCTACAAGACCCATAAATTGATTTGGGAAATTTCATCTGGTTTAGGAGATATTAAATTAATTAATTATTTTAATGTATTTCTTAAATTAAAATTTAGGAAACTTAAATAATTAAAGTGAATTTAATTAAACATGTGATGAAATTGTCTTAAGTCATATTGATCAAACTTTCTTTTAATCTTAGCCATTGATTCAAGATCTGATCATGGCTGTTGATTTGTCAACGAGAAAAGTATAAAGGAAAGGCTTGGGGTCATTTGTAAAGACACACAGACACAGAGCACTGGAGCTAAGTTGAGATTCTAAGGCAAGGTTTGCTAAGAATGCTCATAAGTGCGGGTGTTTGGAAACACTTAGTGTATGGAAATATTGAGAATATAATTCATGTCGAAGCACGTGCTAGAGTCATCTCACCACAAAGAGGACAGTTTCAAAGGCACTCGAATTTAACACTCCCTAATTTATGAGATGTGGTAACTTGTTCTTCAAGAGCTTTTGGAGTTTTTTGGGTCGACAATCACAATGCGAGATGTGTCAAGTTTATCGGTAACACTTACATTGAATGAATGAATGAATGAAATTTTAACGTCTATGACACTAAAAATAGTTTATGGGATTGAGAGTTCTTTGTTTTTCGCCTTTTGCATTTCAGCCTTTTTCTTATTTAAATTGATGATGAGTTGGCCCAACCCTCCAACTATCTCATCGCTGAAAAAACAATGCCAATAAATTGATACTAACATATTCCCATAACTTTCTCTGATGTCTTTGAACGCATCACATTCCAAAATGAAATGTTTTTCTGATTCCACTATCCCAGATGTGCAAAATGTACACACTCGTTCTTCCCAAGCTTCTTTAGGCATTTTCCACCGTCTTATTACACACTGAAGATGATGCGAGTTGGTTCTTAATTGAGCTAAGAACCTTTGCCCTCAACGGAATGTTAGCTCCAATGTACTCCTTTTATTGGAAATCATACATAGGGTTTAATTCTTCAATGCAGTACTTCTTCTTTCTACCCAATTATTTTCCCATACATGTTTACAAAACTTCTACATAACAAAATTCTTTAGCTCCTTGTTATTTGTGGGACAAGCATTGTATTGAGATTTTGTGTAGTTAGGGTAGCATCAATTGTGTTCTAGCTCTCAAAATTTGTGGAGGGACTAGAGTACACTTGATCTACAAGACCAATAAATTGATTTGAGAAATTTCATCAGGTTTAGGAGATATTAAATTAATTAATTATTTTAATGTATTTCCTAAGTTAAAACTTAGGGAACTTAAATAATTAAAGTGAATTTAATTAAACACGTGATGAAATTGTCTTAAGTCACACGGATCAAGCTTTCTTTTAATCTTAACCATTGATTCAAGATCTGATCATGGATGTTGATTTGTCAACGAGAAAAGTATAAAGGAAAGGCTTGGGGTCATTTGTAAAGACACGCAGAGGTAGAGCATTGAAGCTAAGTTGAGATTCTAGGGCAAGGTTTGCTACGAATACTCATAAGTGTTTCAGTTGCAGTGAGGGAAATTTAGGCCAAGGGGATGATCTGATCATGGGGTCTAGAATACACAAGAGGCAAAGATCAGTTCAAGGACAACGCAGAAGAAAAGAGCAGCAACAGCAGCAAGGACAATGTAATTTTTAGCAGGAAACCCTCAAAGGGTTACGCAAAGACACTAAGGGGCAACGTAGTGACTGTGTCACCCAGTTTGGGGTAAAGCAGTCTCTTCCGGAGTAGCGCTGAGGGTTTGAGGGGCTTCAGAGGCTGACGCAGAGGCTTTTAGCGGCAGTGCTGGGATTTCTAGGCCCTAATATTGGCTAAGTTCTGTAAATCCCGTTTGAGGGTGTGGATTAGTCTCTATTTTGGCCCTAGATCAGCCAGTGATCTGTAGATCTAGTATATTCTCTGTCGGGTTTTCCAGATCTGGAACACATTTGTGTATTCAGAAAAATTCTTAATAATACAACCCTCTAGCATCCAGAGACCGGTTTTCCCGAAATTTGGTTTTTCCAGGGACTATTTGTCCAAAAATAACTATGTCACTTTGTCTATGTGTGTGCATGAACTTGTTCTAGATCTAGATTGGTAGAGATCTGTTATGTGTTTTGCTTCGATTTTAACTTGAATTTATTCAGTTAAATAAGTTGCATAAGTAGGAGGAGCATAACCAGATTAACAATAATAATTTTTGCATAAAGGGTAAAGATTCAGAAATTTCTACATGGTTTCAGAGCAATTGCAGATCTAGGAGGGTCACTAGCAAAAGAGACTGAAGGTTCTAGCTGCAGGAAGCAGCTGGAAAAGTAAGAGAAATGTAGATCTGAAGGGGCAACGCAGTTTTCAAAGGCAGATTCAGGCAGAGGGAAGGGTGACGTTGACTAACATTGTCTCCTAGCAAGCCCACGCAATTACTGCGCAGAGGTAGCTCAGAAACAGCATTGGTTTGGTCTGAAGCCAGGTAGTGTGATTCAGATCTGAATTTGTCAGATCTAGAAAAGACTACAGAAAAGTTGCAGAAATTCAGAAGGTGCTGGTGGGGTTAATTTTCTGAAGTGTTCAGATTTTTAGCCTTAGCACAAGTCACAAAGATCAGGAAGAGATCAGCTTCTCAGAGAGTTTCTAACCAAAGGAAACTTGCAGTTTGACCAGAGGATCAAAGAAGAAGCTAAATCATAGTTGATTTGGTAGATTTCCAAGGAGGGAAATTAGCTGTCAGAGGGAGAAGAAGGTGTTTGTTTCACCAAGAGCCTTAGATCCATTCCTCTAGAAAAGAGAAAAGGAAGTTTCAACACATTCTGAGCAGATGGCTCCTCATGGATTGTGTGATCAGGATAGGCTGGATGGCCTCTCAAACTTTTCAGTTTAGAAGGCAAGGATCCTGATAGTCCTTGAGGCATACAATCTTAGAGACCATGCAGAGCAAACTCTAGCCACACCGATAGATCCGGATCTCCTTCATAAGCATAAGGAGGCTATTGGGCATGCAAAGCGGCTGATTATGGATGGTATCAAGGACCATATTGGACCACGCGTAGCTGAGAAGATGACAGCTAACGAGATGTGGAAGGCCTTGACTTCCCTATGTGAGAGAAAGTCTGTCAAAATAAAGATATTGTTGGAGACTCAGATGAGGTCATTCATGATGACCAAGGGAGAAGACATGGAACATTTTCTCTTCATATTGCAGTCAATCATAGATTAGCTGACTGCAACGGGTGCAACAGTTGATGATGTTGTGATAGTTAGGACTGCCCTCAATGCAGTCACGGATGAGTGGGAAACCTTTGTCCAAAGTATCTTGGGCAAAGCGGACCTCCTAGATTGGGACAGCTTGTGGTCAACTCTGCATCAAGAAGAACTCCGCAGATTCACCAAGAGGCAACACAGCCTTGCATTGAGAAAAGTGAAGAAGGAAGATGAGAAAGATGCAGCCTTGGCATCAAAGAACCAGCCAAAGAAGAAGAAGGATCTTTCAAAGATCAAGTGCTTCCAGTATGGTGAAATGGGACATTTTGCCAACAATTGTCCTGAGAAGAAAAGGGACAAGGAAGCATCTTCTTCTAAAGCAGTTGTGGCAGATGATGGGTCAGGAGATGATGCAGCCATGATTGCTCGTGAACCACGGAGGTGGGATGACATGGACATGTAGAGCAACTACATGAAAGAAGGCGGGATCCTTGAGCAGCTCGTCTCTTAGATCACATGCAAGCTACGGTAGCCTTAAGACAGTAGCGGGGCAAGTGGAGCTTTGGGTGCATAGATCATAGATGAAGCAGAAGTAGAGGCAGATCTGAAGACTGGAAGGAGCAACGCAGAGGCTGATGTGACTTCAACATCGCAAATCAGAGATGCTTATACAGTGTAGAGCTGCAGCAGCACAGAAAGCTTCAGAGGGACAGCGTAGTGCAGCAGCAGTGTGATAAATTTCAGCACAAGGGGCTGATGTGACTTTAGTAGTGCAAAGGGAGTCTCATTACGTAGGCAGAGTTGTAGTTGTGCGTCGTTCTTTAGATGCTAGCACATATCTGTAGCCTATGGAGCTTCAGTGATGAGGATGCAGCCCATCTGACTTGTCTGTCAAAGATTGGGCAGAAGATTCAGTTGTTTCTCTCAACAACTAAAGTTGCAGTGCAGCAGATCAGCAGTGGCAGTGTTATAAGCAGCATAAATGCAACATATTGAGAGGGAGTTGCAGTACAAAGGTTGCAGTGGCAGTGGCAGAGTCATGGGCAGCAGTACAGAATGGCAGCAGCAGTGCATAGTTGAGTGGCAGAAGGCCAAGCTTTAGCAACACAAAACCAGTGCCCAAAATCATGTAATGAATAATGTGATGTATTGCTAGAGCACACCTTTGATGCTAAGAGGGAGCATTGAGATTTTGTGTATTTGGCGTAGCGTCAGTTGTGCTCTAGCTCCCAAATTTTTTGGAGGGACTAGAGCACACTTAATCTACAAGACCCATAAATTGATTTGGGAAATTTCATCTGGTTTAGGAGATATTAAATTAATTAATTATTTTAATGTATTTCCTAAGTTAAAACTTAATGAACTTAAATAATTAAAGTGAATTTAATTAAACATGTGTTGAAATTGTCTTAAGTCACACAGATCAAGATTTCTTTTAATCTTAGCCATTAATTCAAGATCTGATCATGGTCATTGATTTGTCAACAAGAAAAGTATAAAGGAAAGACTTGGGGTCATTTGTAAAGACACATAGAGGCAGAGCACTGAAGCTAAGTTGAGATTCTAGGGCAGGGTTTGCTAAGAATACTCAGAAGTGTTTCAGCTATAATGAGGGGAATCTAGGCCAAGGGGATAATCTGATCCCGGGGTCTATAATACACAATAGGCAGAGATCAGCTCAAGGACAACGCAGAAGAAGAGAGCAGCAACAACAGCAAGCACAGTGCAGTCCCTCCAAGGACAGCGTAATTTTCAACAGGAAACCCTTAGAGGGTTACACAGAGACACTAAGGGGCAGCATAGTGACTGCGTCACCCAATCTATGGTAAAGCAGTCTCTTCCGGAGCAGCACTGAGGGTTTGAGGGGCTTCAGCAGAGGCTTTCAGGGGCAGCGCTAGGGTTTCTAGGCCCCAATATTATCTGAGTTCTGTAAATCTCGTTTGAGGGTGTGGATCAGTCACTATTTTGGCCCTAGATCGGCCAGTGAGCTGTAGATCTAGTATATTTTCTGTCGGGTTTTCCAGATCTGGAACCCAGATTTGTGTATTCAGAAAAATTCTTAATAATAAAACCCTCCAGCAGCTAGAGACTGGTTTTCCCGCATTGGGTTTTTCCGGGGACTATTTGTCTAGAAATAACTGTGTCACTTTGTCTATGTGAGTGCATGAACTTTTTCTAGATATGGATTGGTAGAGATCTGTTATGTGTTTTTCTTCGATTTTAACTTGAATTTATTCAGTTAATAACTTGCATAAGTAGGAGGAGCATAACCAAATTAACAGTAACAATTTCTCCATAAAGAGTAAAGATTCAGAAATTTCTACACGTTGAGGTAGATATTCCATTTTTGCATCCATGTGTAGTTTTGTCTCATCCATGTTTTCTTTCTTTCACTCATGCCTTCCTTGAAGATAACATTAGGCCATCTACCTACTCCCATTTTCTCAATTCTTTTTAGATATCTTATGAGCCACACCATAGCAATTGCTTCGATGGGAGTTGTTCTTGTTTCACTCAACATTTTTTTTTCCTAAATTAGACTACTTTTATTATATCACACAGGTCCAAAAATTACATTTCTCGTCCTCCGGAGTTGGCAGACCAATTCCGAAGGGAAGTATCAGAAGCAAAAACTCAAAAAAGGGACTGCCCCAAACAGGGAAACCAACCCGAGAGAAGAGTTGATAATGAGCTGCCCATAGCAGGAAACCAGCTTGACAAGTTATAAGTTTAGGATAGAACCATAACAATAGATAGAACCAAAACACTAGAAATCTAAAAATAGCCAAAAGATAACTAGAAAAAGAGACGAGCACCCAACAATTGAGCTGATGGAGAACTATCATTCTTTTCTTGAGGGATGGGTGGCTCTTCCTCAATCCTACATGCATAGTCTAACTCATCCTCCTCCTTCTTGGATGCGTGGGCTGTTGACGGAGGAAGAAACAACACATGGGCGTCTGGCGAAATGGAAGAGGCCGCATGAGTGTTGGCGACAACAGTTGTTCCTTCCTCGTCCGAGCTTGAACCTGCATTGTTGCTTGAACCTACATCGCTGCTTGAAGCGCTCTGCACCGACAAGGCCTTCATTTTGCGTGGAGAGAAGGTTGGAGCAGATTGAATGGTGGATTTACAAGGTCTTTTTCTGGGGCAGAGGTCGGAGCCAGAGTGTTCAGGTGGAGAGCTCGGAAGATGGAGGGACAGATGGGCAGTAAGATTGACGGGGTCGAGGACGTCCGGCTCCTCCAAGTCCACTGAGAAATTCACCACCCTGCTCGTAGAGGCTGAGGTTGGAGGCCTGAAGGGGAGGCCCCGACCTGCTGCTCTGCGACATCTCATCCTATGTCTTTTAGGCATGGCAAAGGCAAGGGATTGAGAGGATTTATGAGGAGAAGGAGCGTCCTCTGGAGCAGCCGAGGTGCCAAAATTCAAGGATACGCGACCATAAGGAAGGGGAACATAACAGAGGAGCCGAGGCGATGCGAAGACACCATAATCATCTGCACAGAGCCGACGGGAGATGCGAATGGAGGAAGATGGAGCAAGTGTTGTGGATTTAAGGGCCATGGGAGTAGGCAAGGCAGGACGGACAGAGTAAATGAGCAGCAGTCAGAGGTAAATGCATAGGACGTCGATGGGAGGCTAGCGGGGGTAGCCAGTAAATGCCCCATTCTTTGGCATTTAACATACGTTGGGTGGCCATGTGTAGGCGCGTGGGTGGACAGGTGCCTTGCCACCTAGCGCCCAAGTGGCACCCCATCTCATCATCTAGCACCCGCATCAAGGATGTTTCACTCAACATTATCTCATAAGGTACCGAACTTTTTATTTTGAACTTGCTCGTGGCCAAACGTTTTTGGATTTTCTCAATTTTCTTCCATTTTGAGACAGGGGTGCTACTAGCCCACAATTCACACCCATATAGCATCACTGGACAAACTAAGAGTCCAAAAAGCACTTTAATCGTTTTTCAATCCCATAACTCTGCCTCTCTACATCTATTTTGAAGAGCATATAATGCTTTCCACCATCCTAAGATTATCTTCTTTCTATAGTCCTCCCAATTAAGTTTGTTGTTGAAATCAATCTCGAGGTATTTGTACTCATTTACTTCTTCAAGAGTGTTGCTTTCAAAGAAGAACGTATGCTGACTTTGCTTCCTTTTAATAGAGAAAATCATTATCTTGGTCTTGCTAATATTGACTTGCATCCCCACTACTCTACGAAAATGCTCAAGGGCATGTAGGTGTGTCTGCAATCCATGGGACGATTTAGAAATCAATACAAGATCATCAGCATATAAAAGAAGCTTTATCACAAACTCCCCCAACCGAACACCATCCCCACCTTGCAAATTTAGCCACTTTTCCAGTTTATCAATATATAAACCAAAAAGAGTAGGGGATAGAGGGCAACCTTGCTTGACTCCAATGTCACTTTTAAAGCTTTATGAACTACCAGCTGAGGTTCTAATTTTGACTTTTACCTCTTCATACAGTTTATGGACAATAGTATAATGAAAAGGAATTTCAAGTTCTTCCATTCTACGCCACAACTTATCTCTAGGGACTGTGTGAAATGCCTTTTTGAAGTCAACAAAACAACAAAATACTTCTTCTTTATCCCCCCAAACCCTTTCAATAATGTGTCTTAACGTGATGCCGTGATTTAGTGTAGAATGCTTCGGCCTAAAACCCACTTATCCTTTTGCCCTCTTTTCTTTTACTTCTACCCACTTACTGATTCTATTTTCTACCATATTGCTGAAAAGCTTTGTAAACAAAGGATTGATCATAATGGTTCTATAATTGGATAGATTATTAATGTATCCACTTTTAAAAGGGGGTATTTTTAGGCTAGTTGTCCATTCTCTTGGGAATCCTTGTTGAATATTTCCATGATGTGCGATGCAAGATTGTTCCTTCCCCATTTTGCATACTCTGCTTGAAGTTCGACCAATTATTTTGCCTTCCTTGTTTTCGGCTTTTTAATTCCAATCTCCACCTCCTGTAATGTGAAGAGCTTTGTAGTTGTGTTGAGCCCTGGGGGAGGCTCAACCTCTGATTCTTTCTCATATAGTTGTTTTGCATATTCAAACCATTGATTAGTTGTAATATTATTTTCGATTTGCTTCTTCCTTGGTTGAAGTTCCTGCTAGAAAAGTTTTGCGTTATTCTTGCCTAGATATATTAACTCTTCTCACCTTGTTTGCATGAACTCGTTTTTTTTCCTTTATAGTATCTGCTTATATAACTTTACATTCATCTTCTCCTTGCCTGTCTTTTTCAAGGTTCTCCTTGCCATTTTGCATTCCTCATCGAACCAAGCATTTATAGGAAAACAATTTGATTTTGATTTCCTATTTTTTGCTCTTTTGCACTTCTCAAGTGCCCTTTGAATTATATTTGCTAACTCATGATTGTTGAAGCTTTGGAAACCAATTTTCTCTTTCTGTATTAATCTCTCCAGCATTGTCTTGAAGACAGTACAATTTCCTTGTGTTAGAAGAATTTTTCCCCCTTGGTAGTGATTGTTGAGAGCATTGGGTTTTTCTCTTATGTTGTCTTTCTTCTACCCACGATAACTTCATATAAATTGGGTTATGGTTTGATTTTAAGTCCCAATTATGCTCTCCAATATTAATTGCATCTATCTTTTCTATCAAGTTTTGTGAACAAATCACATAATCAATGACACTTGCCCCATTGTATGTGTTGCAAGTGAAGTTCCCAGACCTTTTCCATCTGTCCAGACCATTGCAAATAATTAAGTTGAAAGCCCCACACAATGTATACCTCGGGAAAAAAAATGTAAGGATGATATCTTACTTTAATAAAATATTAAAGTAGATTTGTGTTAATTTTAAATTTCTAAAATATTAAGGTTTTATTGAGTTTGTGAGTTGAAGAGTGTTTTAAGATCTTTTTCAATATGTAATAAATCTCAAATTAAGATGGATTTAAGTTAATAAATTAGTGGATAAAGTTAACTTACAAATAGTTATTTTATTTGGTGATTTTTTTGGTGTAGTGATCATATCTTTGCTTTGTTGAGGCTAAAAATTTGTAGATGGTTTATAAAGTATTTTTAGCATTGGAAGATTGACCAATTTAAAAGTCGTTGTTGGGTACAAGTCCCTAAGTTTATGTTATAGCATCCTCCCTCACTTGATTGTTTCAAAATCATACCTTATGGGTTGTTTATGACATGTGTTGGTAACTATGTGATGTTGCAAGCTATTTTACTATAGTGCAATATCATCGAGTTGGGATTTTATTCCACATTTTATACTTCCTTTCTAATTATGTGTGTGTTGTGAACCACACATGCATCATAATTGCACAATATTGATGGTTTATGTGGCATTACCCACACCAAAAACTTTGCCAAGCCAAATTGACTTTGGGTTGTGAATTCTTGAGTTGACATGATAGCGCACTCCCTCACTCTAGTACTAACATCACCGATGTTTTTGGTGTCAATTCCTATGGGTCATATTTGGCTTGTGGTCTTAATCTATGTGACATTACAAGTTATATTACAAGGATGGCTATCCTAATGAGATTTTGTTTCACATTAATACCCCCCTTCTAATTCGTTGCATGTTGTGTGTGTGTGTGTGTTGTGAATAATCTCATTCGCATAACAATAGTGACATATAAATGGTTTGCAAGTCATTACTTGCACCAAAACTTCATCAGTCTAGAAGTTAGCTTTGAGGTGAAAGTCGTCAAGTTGATGTGATAGCATCCTCTCTCATTATGGCACTAACATCACTAGTGTTTAGGTGTCACGCCATATGGGTCACCTTTAACTTGTAATTTTATCTATGTGGTGTTGCATAATATCTTGTCACAATAACATATCCATGTGATGGGATTTTGTTTCATGTTTACACCTCACTTCTCATGTGAGACCAAGGTTTGATAATTCCACTACTAATTGCATTGATTTAGTGACTCAATAAATGTGGAACCTTAGATTATTCCCTACTCCTAACCACATTTCCATTATGATACACGATATGAGAGTCGCGGGTATACCAAGGGAGAGTATGTTAGGAATAAAATCACAGAGCGATAAAATCAAAATGAATGCAAGAATGAAACAATACAAAGGATACACAAATATATGTGGTTCACGTAATGTGGGATACATCCACGAAGAAATAGCCAATCCTTCCTTTTATTCCATCTAGCAAGTTGAAGGGATGCAACCTACAACAAATCCATTACGACCTCCTCGTCTCTCTCTCACAATCTCCTCTTTCTCAATTATAATGCTCTCATGATGCACAAGTGCAATGCAATTTCCTCATAAATGGAGGGTCAAATTATAGGAAAAAAACCCTAACATAACATCTATCAACATATATATGACCCAATGATGAACAATCCAAATTGGTTACAAAATTATAACATTATACAAGGCAATTTTTCCAAAAATTTATTTTCGGGACCTGTTAGGTCTTTATAATACTAGTGTATCCCCTTATTGTTATTGTTAGTGTAGCCCCCTTATTATTGTTGTTGTTCCTATGTATTCCCCATATTTTTATTATTGTGCCCCATAGAAGCTCGCTATAGTTATTGTTGTGCCCTTACATTATTATTGTTATGTCGGCTAGGATTATATTATGACCCCTTGGACTCTTATATATAGAAAGGAGATTTTGTCATTTCAATCATCCAAGAATTGTTCAGTTATGTAATGTGAAGGAGGTTTCCCCCTCGAAGAGGTTGATTTCTTAGTCGTGGTCTATTTTTTCTTCGATATTCTGAGTTGGTTGCATAACATTTGGAATCAGAGCTTTGGATTCTAGGGTTTCGCTTCTTCAATCGGGACATCTTGGAACTTTTGCTATAAATTTTTTTCTACGAGGCCTTAGAATCTAAAATTTTTACCACGTCGATCCGAAATCATGGTGAACTTCGTGTAAAAATTTTAGATCCTAGTTCGCTATATTTTCGGAGATATGATTTGAGGAAGTTAGGGTTTTTGCAGACTCTAGAATTATGTCTCAAACAGGGGACCTAGGGAAAATCGTCATAACTTTTGTTTCAGTCATAAAATTTGAATTCTATAAAAAAGTGGTTAGAAGGGAACGGAATGTAGTTTTTTGTGTAGAAAATTCAGGGTTGTAGGTCAAAATAATGACACGTGGCACGCCATAAAAGTTAGCTCTACTGAACCAGTCTATAATCAGGTCATCGTGGGAGATCGGGCATAACTCTTTCTTGAAGACTCCAATCTTGTTCTGACTTGCAGGATTAGAAAGAAGACTCAGAGGGCTACTATAGGATGAAATTTCAGACCTTGGAGATATTAAATTATAAATATACAATAGATTCAATATCGAGCTCCTATAAAGCAAGAAAAAGGTGTGTATTGTTTTTAAAAAATTTGCATAAGTTTTGTTTGAAAATTTAGTTTGAAGTGATTCAAGGGGTATAGTGAAGCATAAATATTATGGTTTGGTTCCAAAATTCCTCAAAGCAAGAAAATGGAAACACCTAGTAAGAAACCAGAAAGCTCTACTATGACACATGAAGAAGAGGAAGAAATGCAACATGATATATCAAAATTACGAGACCAAGTGCAAAAAATTTCGCTCTTGCAAAAAGTAACCAAAAATGAAATGGAAGATAAGATGGTTGGTTTGAAGAATGGTTTAAAATAAAACATGGAAGGTTTGGAAGCTAAGATGGATGGTATAAAATAAAAAATGAAAGGCAACATGGAAAATTTGAAGAATGGTTTAAATGCATACATTGAAGGGTTAAAGGAAGGTTTAACAAAGATGCTACAAGAAATGCTTCCTAATGGCGAAAATGTATTAGATTAAACTCATGATGAGAACAAAAGAAATTTTAATCATGATTTCATAGACTCTAGCGTTGGATTGTAGACCCACCATATTCCAAAGGTCGATATGAGGAAGTTTGATGGCAAGGATTTGGTAACATGGATACTACAGATGGAGAAATATTTTGATCTCCATAATGTGAAAAACACACAAAAGGTACTCATTGCAACTTTATATTTAGAACCCAGACAGTTTGTATGGTATCGATGGCTTTGTTCTCGTAAACGAATTATCACTTGGTCAATTTTTACAAAGGAAATGATAGCACATTATGAGGGTACAAAGAGAAACACCTCCTTTAGCCAATTGATAAATCTCAAACAAAAGGGTTCAATGGTGGAGCACATTGAGGACTTCCAAAATTTGAATATAAGGGTAAATGATATTCAAGAGGAGCGTAGGATTGATTTCTTCATAGGAACTTTAAAGGATAACATCCAACATGAGGTTTGTCTTTGGGAACTTGATTCATTGGGGAAGGCATTTAGGTTGGCAAGAAAAATTGAAAGAAAAATAAGGCAACATTGAAGCCTACCACTCACAACTATAAAGATAGAAGTGTTATTTCTCCTAGCCTTCCACAACCTACAAGGTTAACACCGGGACAATTGGAAGAAAAAAGAGGAAAAGGGATTTGTTACAGTTGTGATAGCAAATGCACCAAAGGTCGTAAGTGTGTTGAGAAGAAATTATTTTACATAGATTGTGAAGAGGAGGAAGAAAAGGAACAAGAAACTTCAAAGAAGAGGATATACACCACGAACCAACCCCAGAGAAGGAAGAAATGAATCTGACCATATCTTTTAATGCATTGGCAAGAATTACCACTCCTCAAACTCTCAAGATAGAAGGCTATATCAAGAAAAGAAAAAGGTAATAAAGTTGATTGATTTGGTTAGTACCAATAATTTTATTCATTGTAAGATAGCCAAGGAATTGAATTGCTTCCTATATCTGCCACCATAATGTTAAGTAATGGTTGTAAATGAAGGAACTATAAATTGTTTTGGAAAGTGTCATAATATCAAGCTAACAATGGGGGAATATGTATTGAATAGTCCAATGCTCTCCATTCCAATGGGTGGTGATGATGTTTTACTAGGAGTCCAATGGTTACAATCTTTGGGGACGAAAGCTTTTAATTTTAAGGAACTTTTCTTGATTTTTTTTGTTGGGAAGGAAAGGAAGTTGAATTACGGGGTATCGCAGGGAAGTTGGGAAAGATAATCAGCTCTAATGTCATGACAAAAATTCTGAAGAAATAACAACGAGGCATAATTGCATAATTATGCTCACTAGAGGTTCAAACATCAAACTCATCTATTTCTCCGTATCTCTAAAAAAACTTGGACAATCATTTCAAGGTGTTTGAGACTCCCAAAGGACTCCCACCTATTCATGATCATGATCATGTTATTCATTTGATTCTAGTAAGTGTTCCTCAAACATCGGGCCTTACAGATATCCTTATGCATAAAAGAGTGAGATTGAATGTATGGTTGCAGAAATGCTAGCGACTGGTATAATTCAACCTAGTCAAAGTTATTTATCTGCTCTAGTAGTATTGGTGCACAATAAGGATGGATCATGGCATATGTGTTCGGATTATAACGAGCTCAACAAGCTCACTATTAAAGATAAATTTCCCATCCATGTCATTGATGAATGATTGGATGAATTGCATGGAGAAATTTACTTCACCAAGATGGATCTTCGTGATGGGTATCATCAAATTAGAATAAAGATTGAAGACATTTCGAAAACAACATTCAGAACTCATGAGGGCCATTATGAATTTTTGGTCATTCCTTTTTCCCTTACTAAAGCACCTTCCACATTTCGAGGTTTAATGAATTCCATTTTCAAACCCTTCCTTAGAAAATTTGTGTTAGTATTTTTTGATGATATACTAATCTACAACAAGTCTTGGAAGGATCATCTTCAACATGTTAACAGGGCACTCAAACTATTAGAGGAGAAACAATTATATGCAAAAAGCTCCAAATGTTTCTTTGGAGTACAGGACATAGAATATTTGGGTCATATTGTATCTCATGAGGGTGTTAAGATAGACCCTAAAAAAATTAAATACATTAAGGATAGGAAAATCCCCACAACCATAAAGCATCTTCGAGGATTTCTTGGGTTGACGGGGTATTATCGCAAGTTTGTTAAGAATTATGGGAGAATATTGACACCTCTAACATCATTACTGAATAAAGATGCATTTTATTGGACTCTAGAAGCAACTAAGGCCTTTGAACATCTTAAATAGGCTATGTGCCAAGCATCGGTCTTAGCTACGCCAAACTTCACAAAAACCTTTATTGTGGAATGCGATTCCTCAGGAAATGGAATTGGTGCAGTTTTAATGCAAGAAGGAGGACCCATTGCTTTGAAAGTCATCCAATCAAAGGAAAGTATTTACAAAAACCTATTTATGAGAAGGAAATCTTGGCAATACTACATGCACTAAAGCAATGGTGACCTTACCTAGTGGGAAGACATTTCAAGGTAAAAACAAATCACGATGGCCTTAAATACAATTTGGAACAACGATTATCTTCGGAAGAGTAGCAAAAAAGGGTCACAAAGATGTTGGATTATGACTTTGAAATCATCTAAAAAAAGGGAAGAAAAATGTTGTTGCAGATGCACTCTCAAGAAATGATGAGGATGTGGAAGCATTGATTTGTGTCATTTCTATTATCCAACCCGATTGGATAACTGAAGCAAGGGATGAATGGAAGAATGATGAAGAGGTGTGGACACTCATTCAAAAGTTGCAGCAAGATCCCAGTACATATGATACATTTAGCTGAAAAAATTATTCATTATGGTACAAAGATCGCTTATATCTTTGTAATAATTCCCAACTCAAACAAAATATTATTTTGGAATTGCACACCTCGTCCTTAGGAGGGCACTCAAGATTTTTAAAAACTCACCACAGGGTCAAGAAGGATTTTTTTTGGGGTGGCCCTAAATCTGATATTCAAAAGTTTGTGGCAGAATGTTTTGTTTTCCAACAAAATAAAGTTGATACAATTAAGACCTCGGGTCTGTTACAACCTTTATCCATTCCAATTAAACGTTGGGAGGGGGTTTCAATGGATTTTATCACAGGTTTACCCAAGTCCGAAGGAAAGAGTGTCATCATGATGGTAGTTGATAGAATTACCAAGTATGCACACTTTTGTGCATTATCTCATCCATTTAAAGCCAGTACAATTGCTACTACATTTATTGAAACAATTCGAAAGCTACATGGAAACCCAAAGATTATTGTAAGCAACAAAGATACCATTTTTACTGGAATTTTTTAAACATAATTATTTTCTTGTTTGTGTACTCAATTAGCTAATAGCCCATCATATCATCCTCAATCTGATGGGAAAACTGAGATAGTGAAAAAATGTTTGCAAGGATATATTTGTTGCTTTGTATCGGATAAACAAACACAATGGGTCAAGTGGTTACCTCTGGTTGAAAGATGGTATAACACTTCCTTCCATATTGCAGCAAAAATGACCCCATTTATGGAACTTTATGGATATCATCCACCATCCATCACATCATCTTTAAGAGAAAATTCTAAGGTTCAAGCAGTGGAAGATCACATCAAGCGTCAACAACAAGTTCTCCAACTCTTAAAGGGTAACCTCACTTGGGTGCAGAATCGAATGAAACAACAGGCAGATCAACATCGTAGCGAAAAAAGTTTTGATGTAGGCGACTGGGTATTTTTACGGCTACAACTATATGAACAAATGTTGCTTAAGCAAGCTAAGAAGGATAATAAGTTATCACCAAAGTATTATGGTCCTTACAATGTGTTGCAAAATATTTGTACTATGGCATACAAATTGGAGCTTCCTACATCTTCCCGAGTGCACTCAGTTTTCCATGTTTCATGCTTAAAGAAGGTTATGGGTGACAAGCTCCCAGTTCAAAAAATATTACTAGAACTTGACGAGGAAGGAAAAATCATATTGGAACCTTAAGTAGTCATGGAAACAAGAATTCGACAACTACGAAATGGATCAATTTCAGAGTATGTCATCAAGTGGAAGAACTTATCCACTAAAGATTTGACATGGGAGCATGAAAATTTTATACAGAAAAATTCAAAACTACTCAAGCGTTGAGGACAACACTTTTTTGAAGGAGAGGGGAATGCTAGGTCCCTATAATACTAGTGTATCCCCTTATCGTTATCGTTAGTGTAGCCCCCTTATTTTTATTGTTGTGCCTATGTAGTCCCCATATTGTTATTATTGTGCCCCATAGAATCCCACTATTGTTATTGTTGTTCCCTTACATTATTATTGTTATGTCAGCTAGGATTATATTGTGACCCCTTGGACAACTATATATAGAAAGGATTTTTTTTATTTGAATCATCCAAGAATTGTTCATTTATGTAATGTAAAGGAGGTTTCCCCCTCAAATAGGTTGATTTCTTAGTCATGATCTATATTTTCTTTTATATTGTAAGTTGGTTGCATAACAGGAGCATTTCCCTCGAACCCCAGCTAGGGGGGCTCCAAAGAATTGTCGTTGCCCCCTTGGACCCCCTGATGACAATAGAAGGGTGAAAGCCCCTGACTTCCTCCATTAGGGACTAGGGTCCAACTGCAACTCAAAATAAGATCTTTGAATTGGGAAGATAATCAAGCTCCACAGATAACAGTCTCTAACTTGGAAACTGATTACAACAACTCCACTACTATTGCCCCTACTTGAATATGCTTCAACTTTAGACTTGGCTAGTTTCTCATCTTCATCATCATGCTTGAAGACCAACTGAAATTGGGCAGGAACTTAGTTTCTCCTTGGTTACTGCCTTTGTTAACATGTTTACAAGTCTTTGGCTAGTACATATATTTTCAAACTCCAATTATCCATCTTCCAAAATTGATCATATGAAATGTTGCTTGAGATACATATGCTTAGCCTTTGAACGGGAGGTTAATTTCTTTGAGAGATGAAGGCCACTCTCTTTATCACTATACGACATACTATTTTCATATTTCTTTCCAAGTTCCTCTGTGAACCTTTGTAACCAAATCATCTCTTTACTAGCCTTTGTAGCAGCAACACACTCTACTTCTATTGATGAAAGCACTATAATCCTTTGCAATTTTCAAATCCAGCTTATTGTTGTTCCACTTGTAGTAAAAACATACCTTGTGGTTATCCTCTTATTATTTATATCACCTGCCATATATGAGTCAACATATCCCTGTATAGTAGTGTTTGAACCTCCAAAGCATAATTCCTTAGTAGCCTCTCAAATACTTGAGAATCTAGTTTACTGTCTTCCAAAGCTCTTTATATGGATTTTTCATATGCCTACTTAGAACTTCCACTGCATGCACAATATCTGGCCTTGTGCACACCATCGCATGCATCAAGCCATCAGTGGTTAATGAATATGGAACCTTGGGCATGTAGTCTATCTCCTCTTGTGTCTTGGGACACATTTATTATTCAACTTGAAAATGGCTAGCCAAGGGTGTACTAGTTGGTTTTGCATCTTTAATTTTAAATATTTCCAAAACCTTCTCTATGTACAAACCCTATGACAATGTTAATTTACGATTTTTCCTATCTCTTGGTATTCTCATAATAAGGATTTGCTTTACGATGCCCAAATCCTTCATAGAAAATGAATTAGCTATTTTTATTTTAAGCACATTTATATCATGCATGTTAGACCTTGCAATAAGAATTTCATCTACATAAAATAACAATATAATATAATTGTCATTATCTAGTCACTTAAGATAAACACAATTGTCATACTGGCATTTACTACAACCTTGTTATGTCATAAATTTGTCAAAATTCAATTACCACTACCTTGTAGCTTGCTCTAAACCATACAAGCTCTCCTTCAATCTACATATTAATGTTTTTTTTTTTCCCTTTGGCATCATACACCTATAGTTGTTGCACGTAAATATCTTCCTCCAAGTCCGCATGGAGAAAATTAGTCTTTGCATCTAACTACTCAAGATACAAATATTTTACTACCACTAAACTTAAATTAGTTCTAATTGAAGTCATTTTGACAATAGGATAAAATATATACCTTACTTTGTGCAAGCCCCTTTATGACAAGTCTAGCCTTATACCTCTTTTCGCCTGCATCTTCTTCCTTTGACCTATAAACCCATTTATTCTACAATGCTCTTTTACCCACAAGAAACAAGACTGAGTCCCAAATTTGGTTATGTATCAAAGAGTCCATCTCTTCTTTCATGCCTTGCTCCCATTTCTTTTTGGTTTCTACTTGCATTGCTTCTTCGTATCTTTCTGATTCACCAGAATCAATTGAAGATACATAATATAATAAAGAAGAGTATCGTTTAGGGGGTCTACTTAACTTGGTTTATCTTTTAACAACACTTATTGGAGTCTAAGGTACCTGTTGCTACTTTTGTTGTTGAAAAATTTGACTTTTTGGCACCTTTGGTCTTGTTCTGTGATTTCATCAAGCACTATCTACTCAATGTTTTCCTTTTCCTGTTTCTTTCTATGTGATTAGTCTTTATACATGACCTTTTCATTGAATAACACATCTCTACTCCTAATGATTTTGTGATTTTCATAACCCACGAGCAATATCCAAAATCATCAACTCCATGTCCAATAAAAGTACACGTCTTGTATTTTTCCCCAAGCTTTGTTCTATTCTCTCTATCAATATGGACAAATGCTTCAGAACCAAAAGTCTTTAGAAATGAGTAGTTTACATTTTTATGTATCCATGCCTCCCGTGGAATGCTACCATCCAAGGAACTTGAGGGCCCTCTATTTATTAAGTAAACAAAAATATCAAAAACATTTGTAAAAAATTGTAAGTACAATCATACATGCAATCTCATACTCTTTGCACACTCCATGATTGTCCTATTCATCCTTTTTAACACACCATCTTCTTGTGGTGTTCCTGGAACTGTGTTATCTATTTGAATCCCATGGTCTGAATAGTAACTATCAAACTCCTTGTTGCAATATCCACATCCATTATCTACACTTAAACACTTCAACTTATTTCCAATCTCATTCTAAACCAAATATTCCCAGTTCTTAAGAGTATTAAAGACATCATATTATTTTATAATGCAATAAACCATTCCTAGTTGCATCATAAATAAAAGTAACATACAAATAAGAGCCAACAAGAGATGATACATGAGCTAGTCCCCACACATCTCATGCAAAAGATCTAACTTTTCACTCTTCTTTTCCTTCCCAACTTTGAGAAATCTAACCCTTTAATGTTTTCATAAACACATTGGTCACGGAATTCTAAATCAACCTTATTCAAATATGGCAATAATTTTCTTGAATGGAGAATCTGCATTCCCTTCTCACTCATGTGCTCAAGCGTGTGATGCCACAATGTTGTATACACTCCTATAGAAGCTAAAGCAATATAAAGGCTAGCATTACCAATACATCAATACAATGTACCTCCCTTCTCTCCTTTTGCTATTTCTAGAGAACCTCTAGTAACATTCCATGAATTTCCTATAAATGTAACTATACAACATTCACTTCCCAACTACCATGTTGAAATTAGATTTGTTCCTAAATCAGGAAAATGCCTTACCTCTTTCAATAACCATTGCTTTCCATTCAAGAATTTTATCCATACCTCACCTTTTCCAATAATTTCACATGGTTATCATCATTGAAATAAACCTACCTAAAATCACCTCGAACATAATCTTTCAAATATTTTCTACGAGGCATAGTATGAAATGAAGCCCCTAAGTCTATTACCTAAGAATCTAATTAAAGGATAAAAGCATATTGTAACACATCAGTTGCTACATTTATTTCCTTATTATTCTCCCACTGTCCATCTCATTTTTTCTTTTTTCTTTTAGAAACTAACAATATTTCTTCATGTGTGCTTTCTTCCCATAATGCCAACATTCTAGCCTCCCTCTCGATTTGGATATGCCCTTCCTATAATTTCAACGATCACCTACTCTCTTTCCTCTCTCCCTTTGTCTTCCTTTGTTCTCTACAGTAAAAACATGACATGATGCCTCACATGTGCATTTTTGTTGTATTTCGTCGCTAAGGATAACACCAAAAACATCATCAAAATTCAAATTGTTTGAGCCAGAGATAGAATTATTGACAACAATGACCAAGCCATTCCAACTTTCTGACAATGAGCAAAAATCAAGAGAGCCCTGCCCTTATCATCAAACTTGTCTCCTACATAACTTAATTGATCTATTACTATCTAAAATTATTTTAAATTATTAGTACCAAACCCACCTTTTGACATCTTCGTATTAAATGAATGCTTCAGAATAAATTCCTTATTGGAAGCTAAGGTTTTTCATACAATTTAGCATATGCCTTCATCAAACTCTTTGTTGTATTTTATCTTGAAATGTTGAAAGCCATTAATGTTGTTAGGAATAGCCATATTGCTCCAAGTTTCAGTCAAGAATATTTCATTGCCACCAACTTCTTTGTTATTATTCCCAATGGTGGAAAATGTTTTTTAGATATAAATAATATTCCATTTTCATCTTCCATAGCTAGTATTTTTTGCCATTGAACTTCTCAACCCTAAAACCTTATTCTCCCATTGCTCCCACTCAAACCAGGAACCCTCATTTTTTGCGAGTTTTATCAGGCAATTAAAACTTTGGCTTTGATACTAGTTGTTAGGAATAAAATCACAAAGAAATAAATCAAAATAAACAAGGAAATAAATCATAGAATGAAACAATACATAAAAGACACCAATATACATGGTTCACTCGATGTGGGATAAGTGATCCATAATTGTGCAGGAACACAATAAAATGCATAAATAAAAATAAACGTACAGATGCAACACGAATAACACTTCATTTCATAATATCAAATACTGAAAAATGCTTACAGACAGAATGGAAAATAAACTAGCTTGGGCGATGGTAGCTTATCTGTGAGAAGATATGTGGCGGCTACATGCCTCTAAAATCTCTTACAATGAGGCTCAAGGGAATTTTTATTATTGAACAACATGGGAAAACCCTAAACATCCAAAAAAACTAACGTTAGGAGATGAAGCGCCAAAACTATGGGTCCTGTTTGGGTAAAATGGTACATTGACTTCTCGGGGACGTAACTTTGGCATATGATCTTTGTTTGACGTGCACAATACCTCATTATAAATATCTATCTGAAGAATACAACTATTGAGTGACCAAAATCAATTAAGGACCCAAGTCGGTCCCATTTTACCCAAAAAAACGTTGCTTAGGGCCTCAAAACAGCTTTGGAAGTTCAGGACTTGAAAAAACTGCCAAAAATAGTAAATTGTGCTATAATTAAGGAAATTGAAAAACTGAAAGAAACAATGGTGGGGGTCCTGGTGGAATGGGAGGGTGGCCACCAATATCTACCTAAATCAATCCTCCCCCCTTAGGAAGCAATGGTCCCCATTATGTAGAGTACCTCCATGAGATGGGGAAATTTACGTTGAATCTGATCCCTAGTGAACCACTTTCCCTGGTGAAGGAGTTGGCCTGCTTTGACAACTCGATATAGATGGATCATTTGCTAGCAAGTGTTCTTGATCTATGTGTCCATGATTTGATTTGTTGTGGCTTGTTCCATGCAGTCTAGGTTTAACTCTATTGGTGTGAGTTGTTCTGCAATGTCGGATGTGTCCAATGATGGTGGAAAGTAGGGTCGAAGGCGGTCCACATTGAACATTTGATGTAGACCAAGGAATGGTGGAGTACTGAGCTTGAAGGCATTGTTCCCTACCACCTTGGTGATGGTGTAGGACCCATATCAGATCGGTCAAAGCTTGCGATGGGGCCCAGCGAGGCGCTCTTTCTGCAAATGTAGGCAAACTTTGTCGCCCACCTAGAACTTGTGTGGCATCCGATGTTGATCATGTCGCTGCTTGTAATTAGAATTGGTTTTTTCCAATATGTCATGGACCTGTTGGTGGATGTGTTGAATGTGCTCAATGAATTTGTTCGCCTTTTCAACTTCGGACTGGACATGAGTCAAATCTACCTGAATAGCTGCAAATGGCATGGCCACATCAATGGGACATAGTGGCTAGAATCCCAAGGCCACTTGAAAGGGGTTGTGGCCAGTTGAGCTATGGAGATGTCAGTTATAGCTGTGTTGGACATAGGGGAGGCTTTCATCCCATGTGCATGGATTCTGGACTGTGGGATCCTAAAGTATACCCACACTAGTTCAAAGAAGAGTTTAGGAGTGGCTTCCATTGTGATATTCTTCTTGAAGGCCGCCATAATGGCCATTTTAGATAATCTGTCGACGAAAAGAAAAACACAGTCATTGCCCTTCTTGGTAGAAGGAAGGCTCGACATGTAATCCATGGATATGGATTCCCAAGGTCTACTAGGGGTAGGAAACATAGTATATAGGCCTTGATTTTTGATGGTTGGTTTGGAAATGGCGTAGACAGTGCAATATATGATGTACTTCCCAACATCATGTCAAAGGTTCGGCCAATAGAAATACTTCTGCAGTACTACCATTGTTTTCTCGACCGCAAAATGTCCAGTAACCCGACTGTAATGCGCTTACCAAATTATCTTTCCATGCTCGCTTGAAGGAACACAGAGGTGTCCTAGGTGGCATAACAGTGCATCTTGGAGGTGAAAATTCGAAACTTGCTTACACTCCAGGAGCGTCTGGTACATGTTGCTGAATTTTGGATCACTTGTGTAGAGATGCACCCAACCCAAAGTCTCGTGCCCACAAGAGTTGAGCACAGTAGTGGGTGCCACGATTGACAGTCAGATGAGACAATCTGCAACATTATTGGAGATGCCCTTCTTGTACTTTATGTTCAAATTGAATTGTTGCAGGTATGTGGACCATTTCTAATGGAAATCATTTTGAAACTTCCCTTGTGTCTATATGAACTACAGGGGTCGGTGATATGTGTGGATGACCATTTCCTTCCCCAAAATGTAATGTTTCCATCGTCGGTAGGCCTGCACAATGGAATGCATATCTTTGTCATAGGTGGGAAACTTTTGGACTGTGTTTGAAAGTTTCTCACTGTGAGAAGCCACTGGATGCCCCTGCTGAGTAAGTATTGCCCCAATAGCATAGTCAGAGGCATCTGTCTCGATCTATGGTAATGTGAGCACTAGTGCAAAGCAGAGGCGATGCTTCAACTCTGCGAACGCCTTCTCTTGAGATTCAAACCAAAAGAATTTTGCTTTCGCTCCTCCCTTGGTTACTTGAATCAAAGTCCAAGTGATATAAGAGAGCCCCGACATGAACCCGCGGTAGAAAATGGCAAGACCCATAAAGCTGCAGAGCTCTATTAGTGTGGTTGGGGCTGGCCAATCCCGAATGACCTGGATCTTGGCTGGGTCCACATGCACCCCTCATTCATCAATAATGTATCCCAGATATTGAACCTGGGTCATGCCAAAAGTGCATTTCTCCAAATTGGCATACAATTTGTGTTGCCACAATGTTTGGAGGACCTGTCGAATGTGGTGGAGGTGTTCTTCACAAATCTAGCTAAAGATCGGGATGTCATCCAAATACACCACCATGAATGAGTTGGTGAATGGTCGCAAGATGTCGTCCATCAATCTCATAAAGGTTGTGAGAGAATTCGTCAACTCAAAAGGCATGACCAACCATTCAAAAATGGCCTCCTTGGCTTTGAAGGTAGTCTTCCACACATCGAAGGGTTCGATTGGTATTTGGTTATACCTGGACTTCAAGTCGATCTTGCTAAGATATTTGGCCCCCTTGAGTTGGTCTAGAAGATCATCAATCTACGGGATCAGATACCTATTCCAGACAGTAATCTCGTTCAACGCCTGATATTCAATACAGAGTCTTCAAGTCCCATCCTTCTTCTGCACCAACACGATCAGGTTCCCATAGGGAAATAAACTCAGCCGGATGTGACCTTTCTGCAGCAGCTCCTAAATCTGCCTCTTGATTTCGTTATTCTCCATAACAAAGCATTGATAGATCGGTCCATTAGGTAGCGTCATTCCTAGGATCAAATCGAGGGAGTGCTTGACCTGACAATGCAGAGGTACCCCTGCGGGTGAGGTGAATAAGTCCCCATACTCCTCCACGACCTTGTCCATCTGCTGTTGTCGTGCAGAGGAGCCCTGTATGGAGGTTGTGGCCATAGTATTCTTCTTGCTCTAAGGGCGGATCATTAGGAAAACAAATTTCTCTGTTTTGGAAATGAGCTTATTGCATTGTTTTGTAGTGATCAAAGAGATGGTAGTGGGCGGTGCTACCTCCGGTATCCTGTACAACTTATTTCCCAAAATAACAATAATAACGTGAGGCCTAACTCATAGACAACATGTCGCTTCCACAAGTATGATTGGCCTAATAATACATCACAAACATCAAGAGGAGAAATATCACATAATATCTCATTTGTGAAGGGCTTGATGCTGTAAGGAAGGCGACACTATAGGCTGACGTAGAGATCTCATCCTTGGTTAAGCCACCCGATGGTGTACGACTGTGGGTCTGCTATGGTTGGCAGGCCCAGCCGCTTCACGTCCTCTACTAAAATGAGGTTCTTTTGGCTCTCGCTGTCGGCAATGAACTATACCGGGAACCCTTCACCCACATCTCGGAATGGAAGAGGCGCTCCCCCTCCTCTGGATCTTCGGGTTCCTCCTTTTGGATCTTGATGGTGGTAACAATGGTGTTGGGATCCGAATCATTAATCTTCTTTACTTTGTCATTCCCTTTGTTGGGTTCTGGCTCAGAGTTGGAACATGCATCTAATTCATAAGCCTTTAGCTCGACCACTAGTGACTGCTTGGCCTGACACTCACTTGTGTTGTGAGTGGAGCTCTTATGGACATCACACCACTTTCCCGTGTCCTTCTTTAGCTTTGTCGTGTTGTTCTTCGCATGTGGCTTTGGCAGGTTGTCCTGGGCCACCCACCTTAGATTTTTCCTTTGTTATGCAGCCTTGGGGCGCCTTTCCCTTGCTTCTGATTTGCAGATCCAAAGTCTCGCTTATTTTGTTTGAATTTTTGCTTAATCTTGGCATCATACCGATATGTTGCACCAAGCGAGGAGATGTCAAGGAACTCCATTTCCTCCTGAATATTTGAGCACACAACTGCGGTACTTCAACACCAAATGTTTCTCTGGATCTTTGATACCCAACTTTGTGCACAACGTATGGAATATATTCATCATCTCATGCACATCTTGATCCATTTCTGTCGCAACGTAGTTCATTGTATGTACTCGTCCTCATAGCTCCCCATGGGATAATATTGTTACTTAATGGCGTCTTGGAGATAATTCCAAGTGGGTGTGGTCAAGAATAGGGAGGGTTCCCTCTTGTCCTTTTTTCTCAAAGTAGGTTTTTCACTAGTCCTTAACATGGAGGGCAACTTTGAGAAGTGAAAAAGTAATATTTTACCGATTAGAAAAGTCGTGAACCGAGAAATATCCTTCTAATAGTTTTAGCCATCTATCTACAACGTTTTCATATTTTTGGCCCTCAAATATGGGAATGTCAAATTTTACTTGCACCTTAAAAGCAGTGGCGCCTCCAGAGTCGCTGTTGGATGAAGATGCGTCGCCGGTGGGTAGCCATTGAAGAATCTGGGCAAAGTTATCAATCATCATGTTCCTTTGTTTTTAGAGGGCCTCCTTGAGCAATATTTTGATAGGATCTCCTACTCCCTCATCTTTCTTTTCTTCCGCTGTGGGAGATCATCAGGGTTTGCGAGGTTGATCTTGCAAAGGTTCAACCAATCGAGCCCTAACTCCTTATACCTCGACCTCATTGGGGATATGCAAAGAAATATCGAGAAAGAGCAGACCGCTCTGATACCATTGATCCAGAATTATGCAGGAACACAATAAAACATAGAAGTAAACATAAACGCAAAGATGCAACACGAATAAGCTTCACTGGATCAGACTAGTGGTCAATCACAAAAATGAAATAAAATGAATTCATATTGAAAAATATTTATGCATTTGAAGACCAATTTGATAGAAATTACTCCATTTGGGAAATAATTGGCTATAAAGTACTGATCCTAGAAGAAACAAACACACAAAAGTATACCAATGAAGAATTTCAAGATAAAGGTGTCTGACTTGTGGTTCATTGTAACAATTAAATGACATGGCGACTGAACATGTTCACCTTCTTCATAAACCATAGATATACGTCAAAGGGCTCTCGAGGAACCTCCCCTTAAAGAGCACCTTTGACATGTTCCATAAATGTGTGATAATGGATTTTCTAGAGAGAAAAAGAAGTGAAAGAACACTCTGTGTACGTCTTTATATTGTATGCTTTTTTTCTAATTAATTGATAAAATGATTTGTTTCATTCTACATTATAGATATGATTAGTGTTGAGATTTAGCATTATTCTTTCTCAAAGAATATAAATAATTATGGAAAAAGTATTTGTACATTTCTATTTTTTTTTTTAAGAAAAAGAAAAAAGCGCCAAGTCTAAACTAATTTGATATTATTACAAGATTCCCATGTACACTCGCAAATTTCCGCTCTTACAATATACCTTTTAAGTCTTGGTACAATTAACTTATATTGTAGATAAAAATAATACGAACTTTTGAGCAAGTAAAGGTAATTTCAAATAATCAAATTTACTTCACATAAATTTACATGATGTTAATTATAATTTGAAAACATAAAGAATATATTTTAACATCATATATCATTAACATTATCATGAATATTTGGTTTTGTTTTTATAAATCTAATTTAAATAAATTTACATTTATAATACAAAAACGTGGTAAATATCATAACTCTTAAACTAGTATATTTTTTAATATTTTTGAAAAATAATAATAAAAAACACACTTATAGCAATAATACTAAATGCATAAAATACAATTTGCTTTTATTCAAATTTTAAACAACAAATAATAAACATTAAATAGAAAAACAAAGAGTAAGAATGATCATTGATCTTTGAATTCACCTTTGGACTCAAGTGGAATGAAGTCTTTCAAACCAATGTGTTGTTTCCACATATCTCTCCTATTCCAGCATAGGGCATATATGATCGTCTAACAATATCATTGTGCATGATTGGATGTCGCCACGTTGCCTCATTGGGGAGTGACATTGAAGAGGATATGGATTATGTGTTAAAATGTGCAACAACGGTCAAATTCCACTGTGCACAACTCACTTGATGGATATAATGATTGAATTGAATTCCTCTTTTCGAGAGGACCAAAAATGACCTAAATATAACTCAAATCGGATAAGGGAAAATGTATTAATGAAGAAAAGCCCACATGTGCATATTTGATAAGGTCGACCTTGTTGGGGTCAGTATTTTTGTTTTGTTTCGAATCGTCACTTTGGAATCTCTTAATTTGCAGTCTCAATAAATTGAACTTATAAACTTTGTCTCTGTCATAAGTTTGAGTGTCAACGTCCAAAATATCACCATATGTCTAGTCATTAAGTGGTTGATCTAGGCTTGAAACAATGTTGGGTTGTGGGAAGTCATTGTCATAAATTATGAGAAATTGAGTCATATGATATGTGTCGATAGAGAACACAAGGTCTACTTGAGTCAGTTTCGAGTCATTTTCGAGTCAGTTTCATGTTGAAAATATTACTGCTCAAAACAAGATGACCACGAAAGAGAAATGCATTTATTTATTCATCCATTCTATATCCACTATTCCTAAGTAATCCAAACCATATCCTACATCTCCCTTATCCCATGCTTCATTTCTCAAGTCCTATATCCCATACCCCTGTCCATTTATCATTCCATACTTCTAAACTATGTAATACCCAAGCTACCCATGTTATCCTAGCTCCATCCTTCAATGGTCATGATTATAAATCATATAGACACAATTAATATATTCCCCACTACCTAAAATACCATATCATCCAACCTGTCTAATGATCATTATACAAACCATCATGCTTTTCAAAGGATGGTGCTTGAATTTCATCACACAAGCGAACAAAGAAATAGCTGAAATTCAAATTGAATACACAAAGCGCCATCTTCTTCGCACAGTTGTATGCATAATTGATTGCCAAAGCTCGTTGAATGCCCATGGTTGAAGAGTAAGGTTATTTCGTAGCTTGATAGAGCCTAGGATTGAAGTACAACGCCATAAAAATCACAGAGTTGCTTGCTACGTATAGGTGCTACACAACAATGTTGCACACAGGATGCTACACAACGTCTTCTCGAGAGCCGCCCAACCTTGACACGATTCAATTTTGGTTTTTGGAGGTTGGGTTGTGTCATTAAACTATTTAGTTTGATTTATTCCTCAGTTCAAGACATGATAAGCTGTAATTAACCTCCATCATCTAGTCGTTGCGCAACCGTAGTTTCCCTGCTCACTGCTGCACAAAAAGTTTGTTTTAGTAATCCTTTTGCAGAACCATTTATGACCACATGGAGGCGAATTTTTGGAAATTGAAGGATTTGTTTCTCAATGAAATGCCAAATAACAATAACCTCTTCCATTTTTTTCATAGGTGTAATGGATTGGGAGTTTCGAATACATCTTCAAGGCCTATTTTTCGGACTGTTAAATTTCTTGTTTTAGAGATGAGTTTCCAACCAGTACCTGAGCATTTTCTAAGAATATGGGGAATAATTTAGAGAAACTGAGAGAGGTTTATGTTCACAACAGGTTCATATATAATAACCTCCTTCATATTTTACACAGGTGTTATATTTTGAGAGGTGTAGGTGTTCCTTAGAGGCTTATTTTCGTAGTTTTTGGTGGTTGAATTACAATTTTTTTACAATTAAGTTCTTGCAGAGGTTGCGGGTGTCATTTTTTGGCATTTTGAGATGGTTCTGGGTGTGTTGATAGTGTTGGAATACTATGGGCTTATTTCACAGAGCTCTGATGGCGGGAAGGAGGCACACTGTTCGTTTGAAATTTGAATCCCAAGACTAATATGCAGTGCCACGCAGATGCTGCACACAGGCATTCACAAGTTTTGGAGTGATCTAAATGGAATGTATTAGTTTTGTTATGCTAAGTATCCAAACAATAATTAAAATGTGTGCATAAGGTTCTTTGAATTTTGCAGGTGAAACAAATGGTTTTAACTTAGTTAAACATATTTTTGTGTAAGGTTAAAGCATATAAATTGCTTATAAAACACTGTGCAGCAGTATATAACAGAGAATAAAACATCACATGTAATATTACTTAGCAAATTTGATGAAGTAGTTCACCCATCCTGGGCTACATTTGCTGGTCTAGCTCCCAATGGTATGTCCCTCATATCTTATTGCTAAAAAATGGTAAGTACATGTGAATAAAAGCATCAAATGGCTGTGACCTCTATAAAATTAGCTTCATAATGCTTGAATTAGTCATGAATGACTATTCATTTGTAGAAAACAGAGAATGGATGCTCAATACACTAAAAAGACCCTGGTGGCTCCTTGACATTTCTCGAAGCTAAACCTACACAAGATGACATCTAATGGCTTTTAAACTTGTGCCAATGTGTTCAAAATGTTGAGAATACCCAAAATTAACTATCCATGCATCAAAATTGGTCGAAAATCCAAGGAGTTATGGCCAAAACAAGAATTTTCCCAGTGTCCCTTAAAAACTCCACTAAATGTGGAAGAACTGAAGATAACTGCAGTTAATTAGGTAAATTCCCCAAATTTGGGGCAAGCTCCTCCAAACCCGCTAGACTGTTAGTCTAGCATTAAATTCTAGGCGGGGAGTGGTCACATGACCTTCCCGCCAGAACCGTCAGAATAAGAATCGTTGTCTTAACCATAACCATGGTCGTTATCGTGACTGGGCACATGGCCCGTCAAATCTGCCGTCACCGTAACCGTCAACATAGCTCCTGGTCTCTAGTGCCAAGTCACATGAACCATCGTAAGGTGGGGGCTGGCCCCCTTTACCGCCAATGTAAAGTTCAAAAAAATTTAAATACAAACCGTTGACTATAAGGGTTAGGCAACATACATAGCCCGGTTGTTTGGGTGCTCCTACACACAGACGACAGGTCCGGGGTTCAAAACCCGTTGAATCCATAAAATTTTAGAATGCCATCGACCTTGGCCTGGGGCCATGTGGAAGCCTCCGGGTAGGCCACGTGGCGCCCATTGATAGGCCCTCTAAACCTTATAAAAATATTTTTGTTTGCATAATATTTTTTTTACAAAATTTTCCACATAAGGTCAAACTGAGTCAAAGGTCCAATTTTTGGAGTTTACTGGGCGTTTCAAACCTTCATAACTTCTTCATACGACCTCTATTTTGCGAACTATTCACAGCACCAGATTCACAACAACGAGATCTTTCCGGTCGTTCAGGTTACAACCACTTTTGAGCATTTTTTAACTATGGACATGATCTCCTGATCACACCTCCCCACTGGGAAGCTTTTGGACCCCAAAAGCTCTCTGGACTACTGAGCCTGAAGATGAGGAGACTGTGTCCCCACTCTTCCAATCTTAATCCACTGAAATTTCCCTAATTTCATTAATTGGAGATTTTCTTGAAACAATTTTTTTTTTCTTGATTCCATCAACCAACCGTTGCTGACTTTGACCTTGTAATGCTGCACATTTTTAAAAATTGCAGAACAAAAACTTAACTTTGCAGTAAACATATTGTTTCTGCATTGGTCTATAGTCAAAGGAAACTAAAAATTACTTTCACCTTGCATCATGTCCTTATGACGATTTTTTGCTGAATTAGCCTTGTACTTGTGTCGATTCCTGACCAAGTTTCCTCGCCATTGTACCATGCCTTTCTTAAACCAGCAATGATCATTGTTGAACCTTGTGCCTTCTTTGTCAAGTTTCCTTTACCTCTCTTGGAACTTTGCACCTTCTTGCATTGACGCTTTGTTTTCAGCACCATTCGACACCAAAGACGATTGCTGCAACTACTTGTCATCTTCTTTCAAAGACAACCTGCTTTCAAACTGAAACAATTAATTATTTACATCAAAATTTACATGAAAAGGATTATATACAACCTCCCTTTGTTTAATCATCATCAATGTCAAGTTTTGAATTGCATTGATGAGCCTCTTGATCTGCCCTGCATTCACTAAAGAAGAGTCTAGTTTTTTTGCGATGAGCTCTCATCCTTTTATAGATGATACTTGTTCTCATGGCGATGGAAGATATCTTTCCTGTCATAGAAGTAAGGAATACCCAACACCATACCTGTAATATCAAGCGAAACAACATCTAATTCAACCATGTCAATGAAGAGTTCAGTTATTGCAAAGTGCAACATGCACTTCTTTGAAACCTATAAATTTGCATCCTTACAAATCCAACCAAGAGGATATGGTTTCAGATGTGGAATGGTCTCAAGATTTAGTTTCTTGATAAGTCTTCAGAAATAAGGTTCGCTTGTGACCCACTGTCAAACAATGTGTCAACCTTGGTATGTTTGGAAATGACCCTCACATGAAACAATTCAATTCTCTTCTCTTCACTTGGAGCTTCTATGTGACAGTTAGAAATACTAGAATTGGGTTTAGTTTCATTCTCTTTCCCCTTCAAGTTATTTAGTGCCATAGTTATGATTTTTGTTTCATATTTAGAATCTGACCCTAGGTCTTGTTGAACTATTGCAACCGTCTTGCCTTTCTTCTTGGCTTTATCTTTGGCTTTAAAACTTTCTGGTTTCAACTCTGAATGAAGTTTCCAACAATGGTCCTCATCATGGCTTGTTTTAGAATAGTGTTTGCAGAAAAAATTTCCCTTCTCTTTTCTAGAATTTGCATTTCTCTTTTTCTTCCATTTGCCTTTAAACTCACTTTCCTCATTCCCATCTAAGTTTTGTTTTCCCCTTGCCTCTAAATGTGTGGCTTCAACACAAACCTCATCTAGGCTTGTAGGGTTAAACATGAGAATGGTATGTCTTAGGTAAGTATGTAAACCTCCTATATACTCGAGTAAAGTGTCTTGGCTATGCAAATCTACTCCTAGTAAAAGAGCTCTTCTTCTAAATTCTTGGGTATAAACTTGAACATTTTGTCCTTTCAATTGTTTAAAATTTTTCCAATCCATTATGGCTTTCTGCATGTGAGCTAATGGATAAAACTGTTGTTTTATTGTAGAAATGAAAATAGACCATGATAAGATAATCTTACGATATTTTTTGATCTCCTCCTTTGTCTTGGCTTCCCACCAGACGAGAGTTGCACCTTCCATTCTCAATGAAGCTAATTTCTTTTTTGTGTCATCATCATGAAAATTCTGAATTCTCAAATAGACCTCTAATTGCCTAATCCAATTATCTAGCTTTTCTGCATTAACTTCACCATCAAACGTTGGAAATTGAAACTTAACATCAAGTTTAAGAAAAGTAATTTTACTCGTGTTCTTGACTTTGTGAGAATGATGTATTGAAGATGATGTAGAGGTTGATGAAGATGAAGATGACGGTGATGATGGCAACTTTCCACAGTCTCCATTTCCTCCATTACCCTTCTTGGATTTATCCTCATCATTATGGCATCCCGACGATCCTTATCCTTGTGAAGTTTGGACCCTTCTCCTTCAACTTTTTCATTTCTTTCTTGATAAAGAACTCTCACCATTTCAGTCAAGTCAAGGAATGCTTTTCGAAACACTCTTTCTTCCTCCTTGGGATCAAGTTCTTCATGGATTTCTCCTTCTCTTGAAGTCATGCTTATGGCTTGTTATGCTTCTCTTTGAGATGAAATTGAAGGTGGAGATAATGGAACTCTTACCCTCCTTGGTTGAGGATTACTTAAAGTCTTCGCCAATTGACCTTCTCCTCTCTTAGGCTTCAGCCTAGTAAGCATTAAAACTCACAACAAATGCTGCCCCAAGATGGCTCTGCATTGCTTGCAAGAGTTGTTATGCAAAATTTTAAACAAATCCTTTTGCACAAATGTTAAACAGAGAAAATACTCTATCTTAAACTAATCCTTAACCTGAGCTCTGATACCAACTTGATCTGAATAGAATGTATTAGTTTTGTTGTGCTAAGTATCCAAACAATAATTAAAATGTGTGCATAAGGTTCTATGAAGTTTGCAGGTGAAACAAATGGTTTTAACTTAGTTAAATAGATTTATATGTGAGGTTAAATCATGTAAATTGCTTATAAAACACTGTACAATAGTAAATAATAGAGAATTAAACATCACATGTAACAATACTCAGCAAATTTGATGAAGCAGTTCACCCCTCCTGGGCTACATCTGTTGGTCCAGCTCCCAATGGCATGTCCCTCATATCTTATTGCTCAAAAATGGTAATTACATGTGAATAAAAGCCTCAAATGGTTATGCTCTCTATAAAATCAACTTCAGAATGCTTGAATTAGTCAGGAATGACTATTCATTTGCAGAAAATAGAGAATGGATGCTCAATACACTGAAAACACCCTGGTGGCTCCTTGACCTTTCCCAAAGATAATCCTACACAAGATGACCTCTGATGGCTCTAAAACCTATTCCAATGTGTTCAAAATTTCGATAATACCCAAAATTGACTATCCATGCATCAAAATTGGTCTAAAATCCAAGGATTTATGGCCAAAACAAGAATTTTCCCAGTGTCCCTTAAAAAACTCCACTAAATGTGGAAGAACTGAAGATAACTGCAGTTAATTAGGTAAATTCCCCAAGTTTGAGGCGCGCTCCTCCAAACCCGCGGGACAGTTAGTATGGCATTAAATTCCAGGCGTGGAGTGGTCACATGACCCTCTCGCCGGAACCATCGGAATAAGAACCGTCGTATTAACCATAACCATAACCGTTATTGTGACTAGGCACATGGCCCGTCGGACCCGCCGTCACCGTAACTGTTAGCATAACTCTTGGTCTCTAGCACCAAGTCACATGGACCATCGTAAGGTGGGGGCTGGCCCCCTTTACCGCCAATGTAAAGTTCAAGAAACCTTAAATACAAATCGTTGACTATAAGGGTTAAGTAACATACATAGCCTGGTTAGTCGAGCGCTCATGCACGCAGACGAGAGGTCCGGGGTTCAAAACCCGTGGACTCCATAAAATTTTAGAATGCCATCAACCTTGGCCTGGGGCCACGTGGCAGCCTCCAGGAAGGCCATGTGGCGCCCACTGATAGGCCCTCTAAACCTTATAAAAATATTTTTTTTGCATAATAATTTTTTTACAAAATTTTCCACATAAGGTCAAACTGAGTCAAAGGTCCAGTTTTGGAGTTTACTGGGTGTTTCAAACCTTCATAACTTTTGCATGCGACCTCTGTTTTACGAACCATTCACGGCACGAGAATCGCAACAACGAGACCTTTCTGATTGTTCAGGTCGTAACCACTTCTGAGCACTTTCTTTTTTTAGCATTTTTGAACTATGGACATGATCTCCTGATCATGGAGGGTGCAAGCTATTAGAAGTCGAGTGGATGGAGGTTTAGTTGAGTTGGGAGCCAAGTCACTGTTGAGTTGTCAGCCATGTGTCATCATTTAAAAAAAAAATGACAACAAGGTGTGCTACCCAGTGCCACATAGACCTAAGAGTTTATTGTTTTTTTTTTTCCGTTTTTTATGCAAATGGATATGGTTCGTTGCTACGGAAAAATTTTATGGTTTTAGAAAATTTGTATTTAGGATAAGATGATAATGATCATAATGTTTTTTGTTTTTATATCAAAGGAAAAAGATTGTAAACAAGATTTAGTTTCCTCTTTTAGTTTGATTCGATCCATTCCATGGATCAAGGATGCAAGACATATAGAATTGTTTTTCTTATATTGCATGAATATTTAATGCCAAAAGTTAGATGTAAGAATGGTTGGAAACTATCACAAACTATTGTTAGAGTTGGGTTACTATGATTACATCTTTATGAATAAAATGCTTATGTCTGAAGTATTTCCAATTATCATTAGCATGGATACTTATGGTATGATGCTTTAGAGTTGTTATTCCTTGTGTATCAGTTAATTTATGTATTCTTCTCTAAAATATTCTATTTATAGGTATTATGATTCAATTGAGTTAGAATTCAATCTTGTATTTCTCTAATTCAACCTGAGCCTGATTATTTCAGTCGCAAATGAAGTAATTATACCTTTTCCCTTTGTTATGTCTTCTAAATATTTACTCATGAATATGTAGCGTTAGAAACTCCATATATTCTATTACAACTGAGTAAGTACGTGTTATGTTATCTCTCACTATACTACAAAACATTTTATTGTATCTGAAGAACATATTAGATAAGCCCTTGTGAGTGCAGTTGGTTGTTAGATGCATAGGCATGATAAGCCAATGTATTTTTTGATCACATGTTATTCATTTTCCTGGAACTTTCGTTTATTCCAACAAAAAATTTAAAATATTGTCAGAACTGGTCTCTATGTGCCCAATAATTCCAAATCTTTAGATTTCTTAAGTGAGGGAGCCCCCTCCAACTAGAAAGACTATATTCTAGCTACAAGTGGTTACCTTTGTGACCCTACCCTCAACCTAGTAGGATTCACGGAGTGCTAACATAAACTGAAGGAGGTTTTTCTCAATGACAGACCAGATAAGAATAACCTCTTCCATTTTTTTCACAGGTTTAATGGATTGGGAGTTTCAAATACATCTTCAAGGCCTATTTTTTCGGATTGTCAGATTTCTTGTTTTAGCGATGATTTGCAGAGCAATTTCTAAGAAGTTGGGGAAGAATTTAGAGAAACCGGTAGAGGTTTATGTTCACAACAGGTTCATATATAATAAATTCCTTCAGATTTTACACGCGTGTTATATTTTGAGAGGTACAGGTGTTCCTTCGAGGCTTATTTTTGCAATTTTTGGTGGCCGAAATGCGATTTTTTTGCAATTCAATTCTTGCAGAGGTTGTAGATGTCATTTTTTTTTTCCATTTCGAAGTGGTCATGAGAATTATCAGATTGATGGTATGGCGCTATTTCATCACCTGAAGCTCAAAGGGCGGGAAGTTAATTGAAATTTTAAATCACAGGGCTACTATGTAGTGTTGCGCACAAGACTTCATGATTTTTGGAGGGTGACAGTTGTTGGAAGTTGAGTGGGTGGAGGTGTAGCAGATTTGGGAGCTAGGTTAGACCACCAATCATCAGCTAGGTGTCACCTTTGGGAGGAAAACATGACAGTACAACGTGCTACCCAGTTGTTGCACAACACATATCCAACTTAGTTTTTTTTTTTTTTGTCCAAAAGGACATGATTCAAAGATATGGATAATTTTTATAGATGTAGATATTTTGCAATAGGATAAGATGATAAGGAGCACAATGTTTTTTGTTTTAATTTAAGAAAAATGGCTCTAAACAACATCATGTTTCCTCTTTTTAGCTTGGTTTGATCCACTGCATGGATCAAGGGTGCATTACATCCATACACATTTTGATTTTCCGGTATATGTTTATTTAAGATTGTAAATTGGAATGAAAATAGGTTGGACAGTACTGGTATCGACTTTCAATCTTTGGTGTAGAATTTTGATTTGATCTTAATGAAATAAAAGCTTTAATGCATAGTTTTTCCCAGTGATCATCGAAAAGGATATTATGGTATGATATTTTAGATCTGTTTTCTTTCATGTGTGTTTGTTATGTTGAAATTCTTCATTGAAATTGGAGGTAGAACTCAGTAATTCTGGAATTCAATTAAATTTTCTCTAGTCTTCATTGTGTTGTTATGTTTTAGTTGCAAATGGAGCATGTTTCCTCGTCAACCATTATATATTTCTCTTAAATATTGTCTCATGAGTATATGTTGAATCAGTTTCTCACTGTTTTTCTACATGGTTGAAAGAGTGTTTTGTCAGTTTTCCCACTATACTACATACTCTCTATATGTTCCAAAATGTGTATCAATAACATACCTTTGTGTTGAACGAGTATATGCATAGGCGTTATAGGTAAAAAATTGTGATCACCTACACCATTGTTGGTCTAAGGTTGTCATTGATGTTAATACGACATTGGCTGAGATGTCAATATTCTTGAGATTCCTAGTTCCAAATGATGATGTCATGCCTCTTGGTTAATAAGGATGCCATTAATGATGATGTGCTTACTCTTGATGAAGAAGACTAGATCCAACATGATGTCAAGATGACATGGGTGATGGAGGACCATTTGATCACATGGACAATGTCTAGGGACATGACATGAAGAACACTTGATGACTTTATGACATGGATGACATCATGAGCCTATGATGAAGAAGCCTGATAAGAGGAAGCCTATCCATGAAGAAGTCTACATTGCCTACCTCCAATTTTTCACCAATAAATGACCAGTCACATTAAAAAAAAAAAAAAATTTGCAACCTTGGAGGAAAAATTCCTTAATGAAACCTACACCATCTTGAAGAGTATAATTTTTCCTTTCCAACGAGCTATTACTCAGCCCGAAACTCCAAGCGGTTTGAAAGTTATTGATTTTTCAAGTTTAAGGTAAAATTCTGTCCTTGAGCCGACCTATGCTAGCCTACCCATGTCGGCCTACTCTAGAGACGTGTCCCTTCATTCAAGCAACATAATATGTATATATAGAGACCGCAGACCCTCATTTCAGTCAAAAAATTTGGTGATCTATTCACATATGAGGTACAGAAGTAAAACAGAAAGTTGAGGAGGATGTTGAGTTATTGTTTGGAAAAATTCTTGTATTATCCTCAGCTCAGATTGCAGAACCACTTGTGGTAAATTAAATCAGTGAAAATTGCAGTTACCTATAGTTGCCTCAAGCTCAAACTTGGTGCTAATTGGAACAGTCACCTAAGAATTGTTGGAGAAGCTTGGATAGGGAATGTTGGGGTGAGGTTGCATCCACAAAAGGGCTGGGCCACCACAGAAAGACAACCGCAGGCCATGAAGGAAATCTGAGCAGTTTTGGAAGGTTGTTTTATGTTTTGTTTTTTGTCTCATTGCAGGCCCGAATTATTGCAAGAGGAGGACACAAGGTGTGAGGATATTTTAGGCCAGTTTTATGGTGTTGTAATGTGTGGGAAGGCTCTATTTTGTACAATGCAGGGGTCTGGTCTATCGCAGATGTAAGGGATGTTTGGAGCAGCAAACAGGGGTGCTACAACTTATACCTTGTCTTGGAGAAGGGTCGGGCCCTATATCACTGTTTGGAAGGGTGTCATAAGGCCTAGGGAAGGCTGGAAACTCTCCTAGAAAGCAACATTAAGGAGCATATATTTCATAGGATTTTTGACAGTCATTTGTGGTGATATCCCTAAAAAAAAATTATTGCAGACCTTGGAGCTACCACTACAGAATCTCAAAAGCTTAAGGACATATTTGTTGGGTTATATTTTAATCTTAAGCTACCTTACCTTGGACCATATTAAATACTGGTGAATAGTCACATAATAAGGCTTGGACTGCTTGTTAAGAAGTATTATCTCTACGCAGAAAGCTACATGTATTATGTGGCTCACTGTAACACTTTCAGACCTGTATCTTAGTATTGCTCTAGCTCAAACCTACTATAACTCTCAGAACTATTCACTCTTGTTGTGACCTGGGTATATATAAAGGATTGTCTCAGGCTTGTATAAAGGATTGTCTCAGGCTTGTATAAAGGATTGTCTCAAGCTCGTATAAATGATTGTGTCAGGATCGTAAGAAGGACTGCCTCAGGCTCGGATATGTGAAGGATAATCTTGAAGCACTAGATTGAAAAACAAACAAGTGGAGGAGGGCCCAAGCCCATATTTACATTCTTGGGACCATATTGTGATTGCAACATTAATTCATAACTAAGTACATTCAGATTTTAAATGGAGGAATAGCTACATCACCAAGGATAGTCCAACACTTTGAGATAGTTGTGGTGTCATCATCAATGCATATGCAGACAATGGTGGAGGCCTAAATATTGAAGGAACCTGGACAAAGAATAGAGAAGAGCTTGGAACATAGGACAAAGAAAATCTTGAAGCTTGGACAATGAAGCATTAAGGCATTGGATAGTGGAACTTTTGGAACAAGTTGAGAACTTGAGGATATGTGGAAAGTGAAGAATTGAAGGCTCATCCTATTGAAGACACCCTTGGTTGGAGAGTTCTTGGGACAGCCTTTTGAAGACATCTTGTTAAGTAGTAATGACTTACTTTGGAGATACTATTGAAGACATTTTAGTGAGTTGTCTTGAAGATAATATTGAAGATAATGATGCATCTTTGATGACATCATGAGGTGACATGAAGGATTTTATTAGGTATCATGAAGGAAAACAGAGACACCTTCATGTGAAAAGATCAAGGTTGTCATTCATGACATAATGTGGAGACTACAATGAAGACTAAGTGAATATTGACAAGGCTCGTTGAAGAAGACAATGGGAGCCGTGAAGTATAACCAAATATATCTTGATGTAATATTCCTAATTAGCGACAACTAATTGGAATATTCGATTTTTTTAGTTTGCCGTCTATAGTTTGTAAATAAATAAAAAGTGCGCGAAGAGGGTCTAACTCACTTAAGTGAAATAATACATCCACCTAGTAGCACAATGTTGTGACTTGAGGGGGAGTCGAGGTGGGGGGGCCTAACACCACGTAGAGGAGGAGGACCTACGTACACTCTAGAAGTTTCTGCAAGCTTCTGCGCAGATAAGGATGAGTATGTGGAGGAGAGAGAGGCTACGTTGGGTTTTGGAGGGAAACCAACGTTATAAAAGATGGAGGAGCCTCCTCATTTCATTCATTCTTGAGTTGATGATGTTGGAGTGAGACATTTGTCTTCTTAAGCACATTGACTGTTTAGCCTGTCTGCAGCACTGTTTAGTGCATTGAGTGTCTTTGGTCAGAGATCTCGCCCTTAGCCTCGGGGGACTTCGAGTGCCTGCTCGGGCAAGGTTGGTTTTTCAGCATTTTGTGAGTCGTTTTATTGTTTGGGTTTGTTGCGGAGCTGGAGCTTAGAGAGACTGCGGAGTCATTGGAGGAGAGGACGCAGTCCACTGTGGAGGAGCTTCGGATTGGGGTTTCTGCAGGTGATTTGGCCGAGATTTTGAGCATAGGGTTAGCCTTTGACCCTAGGAGACTTTTGGCGAAGTTTGAGGCAGTGTTTCAGTTGTTTCCATCTAGCCACTGCGCAGTGCCTTGGAGGCCAACGTAATTCACTGGGGAGGCAGTTTCTGGTGATTTCCGGGGTTGGCCATTCTTGGTATGGTTTCTGGAGTTTGTCTAGGTTGTTGAGGAGAGGAGGTTTACCGATTTTCAGTTTATTTCGGCAAGGGGATCAGCCCCTAGTCTTCAGTCCATTCCACCAGTAGCAGCTACACGGCAGTTTTCCAGTAGCTGGGACGCAGTTCATAGAGCAACCATTTCCAGTATTCTCTGAGAGTTTTTTCTCACTTGCCTTTAGCAAGATTAGCCTATTGTACTTCATTAAATTTCTCAGATTAATAAAATGGCTCAACATTTCCTTTCTATGTTTTCTGGATGAGTTGCCGTAGTTGCCGTATTATCTTTATATGATATTATATGTTTGCTACACTATTATTGTTTTGAGCATTCTAGTTCTATACCACTTGGTGGGCTTATCTTTTGCTCTTAGACAGAGTTTGGAAAGGGCCAGGTAGCCTCCGGATCTCGTCCTCTTTTTAGAGGCGAAATATCCGGCAAATTCCCTCCCAATCTATCTCTGGTTGGAGTTTGTCGTGTTTTAGAGATATCCCCGAAACATGATATTACACTTGACGAAATGAAGCAGGAGATGGAGCCTCATAGAGACAAGGTTGGTGCCTTGGAAGATAGGGTTGGAGCCCTAGAGGATTGTAGTCCTCAAGAAACCAGGTTGGAGCCCTAGAGGTTGGTGCCTCAAATTGACAAGGTTGGAGCTTTGGAAAGACCAAGTCGGTGCTTGGCACAATACAGGTTGGAGGCTGGAATATTGGAGTCTTCATCTAGGGTTGGAGCCCTATATCATTATTATACTTTACTTATTGTAATGAATAAATTAATAAAAGTATCTATTCCATCATTGTTCATTTTGTGTTCTAAATATAAGTGATCTAACTGGTAAAATTAACAATTGAAAATAAATATTGATTCACCCCCCTCTCAGTATTTCCAACAATTGGTATCAAAGCCTACCTTCACTCAAAGCCTAACAACTTGAAGGTTGATCATTAGAAAAAAAATGGCAAAGCCAAGGAAGAAAGTCTCCAATCCTCCTAAAGATGTGTCTTCCTCAACCATTGAAATTGAAGTAAATCAATTTGCGAAGGCTCCATTGTTCAATGGAAATTTTTATATATGGGTGGCAAGAATGAGGAATTTCTTGAAGACTCAAGGAATTGAAGTTTGGAAATCAGTAATTACTAATGACACGGTGGACGAAGAATCCAAGGACTACAATATAAGAGCAATGAAGGCCATTTTTAATGGGTTACCACATTCTGTGAAGGGAAATTTTGAAAAATGTTCGTCAACAAAAGTCATATGGGACAAACTTCATGACATTCACTCAAAAGGAGCATTGACAATGATCTTTAGTCAAGAAGATGATGGAAAACAAAAAAGAAGTCCAGAATCCATCAAGGAGGCCGAAGATAAGAGAGATGACAACAAGGCTAAGGAAGACCTAGAAGATGAAGAGAACAAAGAAGATTTTGAGGAAGATCTCTTAAATAAACTTATGGCTTCCATGGAAGAGATTAACAATTTGAAAAATGAAAATGAGGAACTTAAGAAGAAAGCGCAAGATGGTAACCAAGACAAGGCAAGGAAGGAAGTTGACTTTGTCAAGCTTCAAGTACAAGAAAGAGATGAGGAGCTCGTCAAACTTAAAGAGGAATTTCATCAAAATAAAAGAAAGCATAATGAAGAAGTCATATCTATGACAAATCAATTGGATAAGGCAAAGAAAAGGGAAGAAACTTTGTCAAGCCACCTTGAACAAAGACTTAAGAGCTTGAACAATCTTGAAGCAGAGATTGGTCAATACAAGGAAGAGGTCTCCTTTCTTAGATCTCAACTAGAAGAAGCAAGGAAACAAGTGCAAGGAGCTGAGAAGGTGATGGAAACTTTGACATTCATAGAAGGACAACTTAATGAATTAGAAAATGAGAGAAACACCATGATATGCTAGAAGAAAATGATGAATAAATCTTGAAACTAAAATCATACATCAATCTTCTCAAGGCCGAAACATGTGAAGCTAAGAGAATAAAAGAAGAAATGGAGAGCAGTCTAGCAAAGGAGAATGAATAAGTCTTCATGATGAAATCAAATATCATCTCCCTTAAAATCGAAGCACATGAAGCAACAAGGATGATGGAAGAAATGAAGAAGCAACTACTTATGAAAGACGAAGATTATGAAAAGTTGAAAGGAGAAATTGACTTTCTTGAAAAGGAAGTTGAATTATTGAATAAAAACTTGAAAAGCTCTCAAACCCTAGATGACATCCTAAGTCAGAAAATGTCTCCCCTTGATAAATCAGGTCCTGGCTATGGAGGTGAATCCTCAAGCAAGAATGACAATGCTTCAAACAACAAAGATGTGAGCAACCTAGAAAGAAATGTTGATGCTCCCAGTTCCAACAAAGGCAAGGAGAAGAATCAAGACAACAACGGAAGAAATTCTACTCTAAGGAGACTTGCATATGGTGTCAAGAATACAAAAGGCAATGAATATCATTAAAGAATGCCAAGGAAAAAAGACTTCAAGAGTACTTCAAGGAACTCTTCATCTCCCAGGTACCAAAGTATATTTTTGGGATATTGCTATTCTTGTACAAACTTTGGGCACGTGGCAAAAGATTGTAGGGCATGTCACAAAGACAAATATAGTGGTCACTGTCAATCTCCTCGAAGCAATTTTGCAAGAAGAAGTCATGATTTATTATTCATGAACAATATAGAGTGCTTCAATTGCCATAACATTGGATATATGGCATGTGATTGTAACTTGACTTGGGCCACTGCAAAAGCTAGAACCATGCCAGAGAATAAAGTTACACAAGTATGGAGAAGGAAAAAAGTTGAATCCGAAAGTCTCTTGAACACTCCAACAAACAACACATGTTGTTGACTTGATAAAGTCGTCCTTGATATTCCAGGTATTTGATGACAAGTCTTCCTGAAAGGAGACCATGCATACAGTTAGGGGGAGCTTTGTGTTTCTTGAGTATTCTTCAAAAAGTGATCTATGAGTGGGCCCTATGAAATCCTTGATGAGTTATACATGGACAATCTTGATAAATCATCTCTTGGAAGTAACTCCATTGAAGAAAAACGTGATATTATGATGATGCCTTCTACTTGCTCACACAAGGCGAGCAATCCTTCATGAGCTAAATGAATTTGTGTAGACAGGGAGAGATGGTTCATCACATGAAGAAATGTAAACACATCTATCATGAACCACATTGCCAGGAAAAGCACCATGACAGGGAGAGTATCATGAAGCATGATGATAGGGGGAGTTCTTGGGTACCCTGTTTGCCATTGATGTCAAAGGGGGAGAAAATATTGGAAGGGCAATAATATTTCCATCAATGAAAAAGGGGGAGATTGTTGGTCTAAGGTTGTCATTGATGTCAATATGACATTGAATGAGATTTCAATCTTCTTGATATTCCTAGTTCCATAAGATGATGTCATGCCTCTTGGTTAATAAGGATGCCATTAATGATGATGTGCTTACTCTTGATGAAGAAGACTGGATCCAGCATGATGTCAAGATGACACGAGTGATGGAGGAGCATTTGATGACATGGACAATGTCTAGGGACATGACATGAAGAACACTTGATGACTTTATGACATGGATGAAATCATGAGCCTATGACGAAGAAGCCTAATAAGAGGAAGCCTATCCATGAAGAAGTCTACATTGCCTACCTCCAATTCTGCACCAATAAATGACCAGTCACATTAAAAAAAATATATTTTTTGCAACCTTAGAGGAAAAATTCCTTAATGACACCTACACCATCTTGAAGAGTATAATTTTTCCTTTCTAGCGAGCTATTACTCAGCCCGAAACTCCAAGCGGTTTGAAAGTTATTGATTTTTCAATTTTAAGGTAAAATTCTGTCCTTGAGCCGACCTGTGCTAGCCTACCCATGTCGGCCTACTCTAGAGACGTGTCCCTTCGTTCAAGCAATAGAATATGTATATATAGAGACCGCAGACCCTCATTTCAGTCAAAAATTTCGGTGATCTATTCACATATGAGGTACATAAGTAAAACAAAAAGCTGAGGAGGATGTTGAGTTATTGTTTGGAAAAATTCTTGTATTATCGTCAGCTCGGATTGCAGACCCACTTGTGGTGAATTAAATCAGTGAAAATTACAGTCACCTGTAGCTGCCTCAAGCTCAAACTTGGTGCTAATTGGAACAGTCACCTAAGAATTGTTGGAGAAGCTCGAATAGGGTCTGTTGGGGTGAGGTTGCATCCACAAAAGGGCTGGGCCACCAAAAAAAGACAACCACAGGCCATGAAGGAAATCTGAGCAGTTTTGGAAGGTTGTTTTATGTTTTGTTTTTTGTCTCATTGCAGGCTCAAATTATTGCAGGAGGAGGACACAAGGTGTGAGGTTATTTTAGGGCTATTTTATGGTGTTGTAATGTGTGGGAAGGCTCTGTTTTGTACAGTGCAGGGGTCTGTTCTATTACAGGTGTAAGGGTTGTTTGGAGCAGCAAACAAGGGTGCCACAACTTATACCTTGTCTTGGAGAAGGGTCAGGCCCTGTATCATTGTTTGGAAGGGTTCCATAAGGCCTAGGGAAGGCTGGAAACTCTCCTAGAAAGCAGCATTAAGGAGCATATATTTCATAGGATTTTTGACAGTCATTTGTGGTGATATCCTTATAAACAAAAATTATTGCAGACCTTGGGGCTACCACTACAGAATCTCAGAAGCTTAAGGACATATTTTTTGGGTTATATTTTAATCTTAAGCTACCTTACCTTGGACCATATTAAATACTGGTGAACAGTCATATAATAAGGCTTGAACTGCTTGTTAAGAAGTATTATCTCTACGCAGAAAGCTATAGGTATTACGTGGCTCATTGTAACACTTTCAGACATGTATCTTAGTATTGATATAGCTCAGACCTACTATAACTCTTAGAACTATTCAATCTTGTTGTGACCTGGGTATATATAAAGGATTGTCTCAGGCTTGTATAAAGGATTATCTTAGGCTTGTATAAAGGATTGTCTCAAGCTCATATAAAGGATTGTGTCAGGATCGTAAGAAGGACTGTCTCAGGCTCGGATATGTGAAGGATAATCTTGAAGCACTAGATTGAAAAACAAACAAGCAGAGGAGGGCCCAAGCCCAGATTTACATTCTCGGGACCAGATTGTGATTGCAACATTAATTCATAACTAAGTACATTTATATTTTCAATGGAGGAATATCTACATCACCAAGGATAGTCCAACACTTTGGGATAGTTGTGGTGTCATCATCAATGCATATGCATTCAATGGTGGAGGCCTAAATATTGAAGGAACCTGGAAAAAGAATAGAGAAGAGCTTAGAACATAGGACAAAGAAAATCTTGAAGCTTGGACAATGAAGCATTAAGGCATTGAAGAATCATTAAGGCATTGGATAGTGGAACTTTTGGAACAAGTTGAGAACTTGAGGATATTTGGAAAGTGAATAATTGAAGGCTCATCCTATTGAAGACACCCTTGGTTGGAGAGTTCTTGGGACAACCTTTTGAAGACATCTTGTTAATTATCATTGAATGACTTTGGAGATACTATTGAAGACATTTTGGTAGTTGTCTTGAAGATAATATTTAATATCATGATGCATCATTGATGACATCATGAGGTGACATGAAGGATTTGATTAGGTATCATGAAGGACAACAGAGACACCTTCATGTGAAAAGATCAAGGTCATCATTGATGACATAGTGTGGAGACTACAATGAAGACTAAGTGAATATTGACAGGGCTCGTTGAAGAAGACATTGGGAGCCGTGAAGTATAACCAAATATATCTTAACGAAATGAGGCAGGAGGTTGGAGCCTCATAGAGACAAGGTTGGTGCCTTGGAAGATAGGGTTGGAGCCCTAGAGGATTGGAGTCCTCAAGAAACCAGGTTGGAGACTGTACCAGAGATAGGGTTGGAGCCCTAGAGGTTGGTGCCTCAAATTGACAAAGTTGGAGCCTTGGAAAGACCAAGTCGGTGCTTGGCACAATACATGTTGGAGCCTGAAAGATTGGAGTCTTCATCTAGGGTTGGAGCCGTATATCATTATTGTACTTTACTTATTGTAAAGAAGAAATTAATAAAAATATCTATTCCATCATTGTTCACTTTGTGTTCTAAATATAAGTGATCTAACTGGTAAAATTAACGATTGAAAAGAAATACTGATTCACCCCCCTCTCAATATTTCCAACATCCATATCTTAGAATTTCCACCGATACCCAACAAGACATTTCAAAAAACCCTTCAGATTTTGTCTTTGTATTCCATATAGTCGAAATATTTAGTTTTCATAAGTTGAGGGAGCCCCCTCCGGTTGGAGAAGACCAGTCTATCAACCCAAAGAGGTTTGTGGTTACCTTTGTTAATCTACCCTGAGCCTAGTATAATTCACAGAGTGCTAAGAGACCCTAAAGTAAAGCGGACCCCCTTGGAAGGCTATAAATACAAGTGACCTCTACCTCATTTGGAGATAATCATGAGACACTAGTTTATCTTGGTTTTTGGCTCGCACAAGTCTGAGGCTTGTTCGCAGAGGAACATGTTCACTCTGAGGTGAAATTACAGGGTCTGAAGCTCACATCTATGATTTAGTGTTTTGGGCCATAGTCGGAGGCACAATACAAGAAGGATTCAAACATATTTGCTCGCACAATAGCTTATTCGTGAGATTGGAGTCTTCTAGTCACACATAAAACCCTTCATCCATGAAATTGGGAGTTAGGGTTTTATAATTATGGTTTTAGACCTCAGTCGCTCGCATATCAGGCTTAAGGGAGTGACTGGGAGGATATAATCGCTTGCATGAATCCTCCTCCATGTGATTGGGACCTAAAATATGAAATATTATTCCTCAATATTTCGCTCGTTGACCGTAAAGTTCGACAGTTGACCACAAACAATGACAATTCATTACAATCTTCAGAATCACGGTTTTGAGTATAAGAATTGTTGAGTTTATTTCATGGATGTTGTAGTTATTTTGTTGGATAGTTGCATAGATGAATATATGGATCATTGTACTCTCTTTTGATGAATCATTTGATGACGATATAATAAGAAGAAAAATTTGAAAGGGTTTTCCCCATAGTGGGTTTTTCCCTAGTCTTTGACCAATCTTGATGTCTATGTGTGAATGCTTTTCTTTTATTGTTCCTTTATGTTCCCCTGCATTGATGATGATGCTATTGTTCTTTCTATAGTTGCATATGTTATTGAATAGTTATTTAAATTTGAATAATGTTATGATGTTATGGGGTGAATGTAATATGCTAATGAAGAAATTTAATTATCAAAGAAAATATCAATATAGCCCTAGGAAAAATTAATATGGTATCAGAGTTGGGCTGAAGCAAAGTCACGGGGATCACCCCTTATGATGACACCACTCATGGAAGCAAGAAGAGGATGGTGGAGACCTAAAGCAGTTTGTGTATAAGGGTTTAATGGATATTACGAGGTTAGGGTTTGAGAGAAACCCTAGCATGGTCAAAGTAAATATTCTCAAGCACTTGTGTTAGATTTGATGAATCCCTATATGGGATAGTCTATAGTAGGCCTGGTTGTTGGTAAAGTTTATTGAAATAGTGAAGGAAACATTGTCATGGATAGTGATGACTCTTGAAGGTTGGTTCAAGATGGAGATGATCACCTCTCATTGAAGATAAGTACTTTTCAATTTATGATGTTTTCCTATGTCTTTACTTTTATTTAGACTTATAGAATTGATTATTGTTTTGATTATTACTTATGCTTACACACACACACACACACATATATGAGTATTCGGATGCTTTTAACCTTTGGATGAGTTGTGATAAGTGTATCCTCCTTGAGGATCATGGCTAGTGCAAGAAGAGAATAACTAGTGGTGGAAAAGGTAAAGAGGCACCTGACGAAAATGTGACAATATGCTACAAGCTACTAGAAGGTATGCATGGTACATTGTCTCAATGTTATGTTTCAGCTGTAATATTGAATGGAAAGGTAAGCCCTAATGTATGATGAGAATGTCTCCTTCATTAAAGGCTTGTGCATATGAAAGTGATTTGGATTCATGTTTCTTATGGTGAAATTATGCGCTTGGTATTGAACAAGTATCTTACCTTTTTGGAAATAATGAACTTCTTGATTCTATGAAGCTACTTGGAAAAATTGATCTTTGATCTTTTGGTATACTTGATGTTTGGCTAACACCTATAATATTCGACTTATTGATTCCGTAAAGAAGGTTAGCACCATGATTCTACTAGATGGTTACTTGATACTATTGATATTGTTTGTGGAAAGCCATGGTGATATAAGTGTAGCAATGAGATTAATATTTTTGATCTTCTTGTTGTCTATGGTTATATTTTGATGTGATTAGTAACTATGGCATATGGCATATGAATGCCTTGACTTGTTGAATTAAAAGTAATGTTTTGATCATGATTCTTGAAGTTTACAACTATTAAGCTATACGACACTAACCCTTGATGAAATATTGATGTCATGGTGAAGTATTTGCTAACATGATATGGTCATGATAAATATGTGATGTAGTCTAACTTTATGATCTAACATATTTGTTGATGCATAATAACATTATATACAAGTTGATGGCATGAATGAATATGACTAGAGTGGATTCCCATTCAGAGGGATATCCTATCCATAATATTTTTATTCCATTATTATTTGCATTATATATATTTTTATTGTTGAAATATGATTTATGAGCATGAATAGACAAATATCTGACATTGTTGATCGACAACAAAGTTCTGATCTGAGGGAGAGAGTTTTCCCTTACTCTAAGCCTCGGTCGCACGTAAGCAAGCTTACAGGTGCGACTATAGCCTCTCAAACGCATTGAAGTAAGCTCAAGGGTGCGATTGTAGTCTCCCAACTACACAGAGGAAGGCCTATGGGTGCGACTATTCTTGCAGGACAAAAAAAATGAAGTTTTGTGCATAAAATTAGATGTTCACTTGAAGGATGTCAATCCTACAGACATGAAGCAGAGAATTGAAAGTTCTACGAGCAGAGAAGTTTGAGTGTTTACTATAATATGAATATGTATACTAAACTTGTGTTTGCAGATGAGTGAGATGTGCATATAGACATGTCATTATGATTTAACCATTGAAGTTTATGCTGCAAGAGTTTGACATGATTTGGATGATATAGATGAGTAGTGTTTGGATTTTTGACATAATGCTTGATAATGACTTAGAGCTTTGACTTGATTATTGAAATATGTTATGGACTAAGGATTTCACTATGATAGCAAATTTAGGATTTGACCTAGTGACTAATGATTTGATTTGACGACTAATGATTTTCCTTGATAACAGTGTTATATGAGCATAGTGACTTTTAGTGACTAATATCGATATTTGATAATCGTGTTGTATTGGCCTCCTTCTTCTTAGCACAACCATTGAAGTATTGACAATTGTGAATCAGTGTGAAGTAATCTCACAATGAATGGATGGAACTTGTTATTGGTGTATGCATTCACATCTAGTGACTTATATTATGATCATGAGGATGAATTAATACTGTTTGGGAAATGACAACTTAGAACCCCATTCCGAGAATAATCGATGTCAAAGTTGCACTCAAGGTGCAAAAAGAAGGTTAAGTGGCAAAATAAAGGCAATCTAAGAAGTTTTCAAGACTTAGAAGAAATTATCATGGGATTAATTAGAATTCTATTCCTAGCGAAATATCCCTGGACTTATTATCCAGTGAATTTATCGACTCAAGAATTCATATTTTGGCAAAGGATAATATAATATTGGAGAGCGTTGAAATACAATCCCATACTTCAATAATAAATTCTAAAAAATTGGGGTAAAGTAGAATCCGTGAGAAGCAATATCGAATCTTTAAGCAGTTGTAGAGGTATTAGTCATGATAACGTTGGCAGCAACAATTTTTCACCAGCGTCTTATAACTAGGATGAGGTTGACATGAACATCTATTCTTTAGTTATTAATCCAAATATTACTCCTCCACCCAATATTGACTAGTACATTAGCATTAAAGGGCTTGATGAATTTAATGGAGAAGGGATTATCAACAAGGGTTGCCTGGAAAGAATTGATAACCCAGTTAGTCGCAAGGAGGGATCATACAATGAATATAACGACAATTTCATGGGAATTGATGGTAAAGAAATTTCTTTAGGCCTTATATATGATGATAAAAACTTAAAGAATTTTGGCAACGCAGGTATCTTGAACGATGAAGGTAGCAACTCCAATATCCTTTCAGACATTTCCGGAAGCTTAAGTGTCGATGGAATCTAGAATATCAATAACACCATCGTAGGGAGGACCGAGGTCTTGAAAAGCATTGGTAGCATTTTCAATAATAGTGAGGTCATTGACCAGGAGAGTGGTGAGACCAGCTGAAATGGAAGCGTTATTATTGTAAATAAGGAGTATGGTGTTGTTAGGAACCATGTATCAAGAATTAAACCCATGAAAAAAGAAGTCAATTTGTCATCTCAATAATTGAGTCGCGAGATAATAAATGTCCTTAATAAAGGCTTAGGGTTTGCTATTGATCCTAGGAACATTCCCATATAAAACATCATTTGTAACATAGAGGAAAGGATTCAAAGCTTTTCCTTCGAGGATAAAAAAAATATTAAGACAAGAATGTGCTCTCATTATGAGAAAAGCTAAACCCCTGAAATGTAATTTAAATAAATATGAGTAATTTTCTCTTAAGGCCCTTCGCAATAATGAAAAAATTATGGTTCTTAAGGCAGATAATGATCCAGATGGATATTGGTGGCCACTCGCCTATTCCACCTAGTCAGTTTCATCAATTTTATTATTTACTATTTTTAGCAGTTTTTCGAGTCCTGAACTTTCGAAGCCATTTTGAGGCCCTAAATGGCGTAGTCCTCGGAGAGATCTTTCCAACGAGGTATCATACATGCCAAACAGATAAAACTTGTGTATCTTAATAACTTCATTAACTTCCAACCATACTCTTCCATAGTCAAGTTTCCCAATTTAAGCTCGAAAAACTCCTACATCTTCCTTTTATAGTAGCACTCTTATAAATATTTCTTTTGAAAATGTTCTTTAAATTTCCTCCATGTCAGTCTCCTCTTGTCCAAATATTTCGCTTCCTTAAGTTGTTCTCACAATAGGTTAGCCTTACCTTTCTAATGGTAAATAAAAATTCAAGATTCCAAACTTAAAGGGTAATTAAATAAGAACAATATTTCCACATCTCTAACAACCAAGCCTCAACCTATTCACCCTTTTTATGTTCTTCATTAAAAGTGGGAGGTTTAATATTCGACAACTCTCCCTGTAAACTATCCCTGTCAAAATTCCTCTTCCTAGACCTTCTCACCAATGACACACTGAGGCTGCTACCTGACTATGAGGTAGTCTAAGCCCTCTTATGCAACCTTCTTTCTGTATAAAAGTGCTGTTGGTTATCACACTTAACTTGCCTCAAAATTCTCGCACCCCTTTCACCAAACCTTGTCTCATGCTCCTAAACCTGTCTGGACTCAAATTTTCGGTCCAAATCCCGCTAAATTATGTTCAAACTCTACAGAATTTGGGTGTTGAGCTACTGCTACTCTTTCACTAGTCTATCATTATCAGTTTTAAATCTCAGAACCTCCATATTGAGGTGTTTTTTTTTTTTCCTCTTCATACCATGGACATTTTATTTAGTTATTTCTTTCCCCACAATGATATCCACTTCCCTAACCTCTTGTTCTAGGCCATTAGAGCACGTCTTTGGCTCCTTCAACTCTCATAATGTCTCTTTCCATTTTTTACCCAGAGATATTTCTTAGAGAAATTATCTAAAATTGTCACTGAAATCAAAACTTTGCATCTGTTGCGAAAAATATTGAGAGGGGGGGGGGGGGGGGTGAATTTGTATTTATAACTCACTGTAAACTTTTAATTTTTCTTTACTTATTTCTATATGCGACTTTAATGAACCCAACTAGCGTATACACGCGACTATCTTAAAATAAACTTGCGTATGTCCAGAGATCTTATTATGCAGATAATTCTTTACTTAGATCAGTGCATCATTCATTCATCATATATTTAGTAAGCATGTGTAGTAAGAACAAAATAAATCATCACATATAAGCAACACACATGAACACCGGGATTTAAGGTGGAAACCCAAGTCGGGAGAAAACCACCATTGTTGTCTTCTCTGTCTTCAATATTTATTATAAGAAAACTGCTTACAGTCTTGTACTCGCACAAACTCATACCATCATGCAGGGCCCACCTGTAGAAGGCTGCCACCTTCTCTCGTTCTCCGGCTTCTACTGGAAGGGAGCTCCAACCCCCTAATCTCGTTTACCAGCCACTCCTGGAAGAGAGCTACTACCCCTTGATCTTGTTTACCAACCACTACTGGAAGGGAGCTACTAGCCCCTCACTGAAGGCTCTAACCTTCAGACCCATTGCAAACCATGTTTCATCAATTTTCACACTGGATCCAACAACTTCAACTTAATATACCTTGTAGGACTCTTTTCATTAGATTTTCAGATTGGACCCACTCCACACATTTAAGCTCAAAGATAAAATCATTCACTTAATCATACCCTTATCACATCATTCACTTAATCATCAATCAACCAACCAACAACTGATCTTTAATCATAATCAACTAGCAGCATAATTAGCATTCAAACAACCCAGATCTGTATGAATAAATCATTAACAGACAACAGTAATACAACAAAATAGATCAAAAATTTCCTTCCACACACTTCAGCAAAACCCTAGATTCCATACGCGCTTTTGCTGAAACGAACCTGCGTATATACACACTTTTACAGAGACGAACCTACGTATAGATCTGCAACTATTTCAGGACTGTGCAACTCTTCAAAATAAATAATCAACTCAGATATTACCCTTCACTTCAACAAACATTCGCCAGATCACAGATATAAACATTTCATAAACAAATCTAGTAAATACATAGTCATTTCAGGTCTAGAGATCCTGATCCATCATTGCATTCATAGGTGCATTATTAACTCAGATATATCAATAAACTGTAGCCCATTCCATGCAGATATACTTCAGAGTGAAGTATTCATTCAATGCCCAGACTCATGCACACCTTTGCACTATGATCTTCATCTCCTTATATAGTTTTATCCTTTACCAATAACATGAGCCAAAACTACACAAGTGCCGATGGTATTCTTGGACGAAATCAAATAGATGACACAACGCACAATATTGTGGACTAATACCATGGTAATGCCCCCTGGTATCATAATTTTAGAGCGCGAAAGGCATACGCGACTTGGGCTTCTTCGTACCCGCGTGTATACGCGACTTCTATTCATAAAAACCGTGTATACACTAATTTTGGATGTATACACAGGTTGCCTGTATACCAACCTATGTATGTACACGGGTTGCCTTCATCAAACCTGCGTATGTATGGGGGTTGCCTTCATCAAAACTGCATATACATTGTGACATATTATATTTATCATTTCTCTGATCCTAACTGGATTGCCTTTCTCTGCCACATTTGAACTGACCTGTAGATACATCAATTTCACATCTTCTGCTTATCAAGGACAACTCATTAAGTAGGTTTCCATCAAGAGAAACTTTATCGAGTAGGTTGCCATCAAGGACAACATATTACATCATAATCCCAACAACATCCCAAATGCGGTCCATTCATCAGTAGCTTTTCCGTATACTACTCACTTGCAAAATTATGACACCCAAGAAGGAAGTTATGCCCTCTAGAAATTTTAGTTGAACTCTAATTCTTCTCCTCATAACCCCTACATATTTCTCTTTGATTTTAAAATATTATATATATTTGAATCTGGTTTTTGAATTATCAGCAATGTTCTGCTCGAAATTACCTTTCTTTTGACTATTTACAGGCTAAATTTCAACTCTTTGGCAAGATGATATGGTTGTGTAAAGTCTACCCTCTCTTATTCCCTATTCTTCAACTGTTACAAAGTTGAATTCTCAATTAATTTCACAAATTAAAACTTAATGTTTCATTATATACACCCATTTCATTCTTCATTGCGCAACAACTAGCGCTCCTAGAACCTGTCCAGCATGCACTCGCCAATTCCATACCCATCACATGGCCCCTTCCAACTGGAAAGAGTGGTGCAGCATCAACCAGTGTTGGTCCTATCCCCTCTTGGTCTTACCCCTTATAAAACATTAAAATGCCCAAATTTTCCTCTTGATAGCCTTTTTGTTGGTCGCATGATGTCAAAGGCCAAGTCATCCATGATTTCATCTCGACGTCATGCAGGAGGCCCAACTACCAAATTAGTTGCAACATGGCCATCTCAATCACCTACCTTTCCCATGTTGACTCAACTAACTCTTTGCCACGTCATGTATATGTGGCTTACCACCTCAAACCCTACGTGGCACACATGTAAACCTCCACATGGGCATCCTTGGCCACATTGACACCCTATTAACTTGTCAACCAAATTTTAGTTAGCCACCTCGCCCCCCACATGTCACACCTGGTTTATGCCACTTGGCCATCCTTGCCACATTACCTCCTACCACCTCGTCATCCACTGGGGGCTCCACACAGTGCACGCATGGAATACTCCTTTAGGGGTTCCTCCACACCCTCCCGACCTCCATTCTGTGTTTCATCGTCTCAGCAATGTTCCACCTCTATTCTCGGCGCCTCCGTTCTCGACGCCATTATAACTCATGATGGGTCCTATGGCTTGTGACCATGCTTCCACAACATCATGGCCCTGCCTCCATACCACCATGGCACTAATTTTCCCCATCTTCCTAGCTTGGATCATTAGTGTGGTTCTCGTCTACATAACCATTCAACGTAACTTTGCCCAAATACATTTCAGTGTAACTCCGCACACATACCTTTCACCGTAAATATAATACATAACTTTGATATCACCTTTCAACATAACTTTGAACATAATGCTGCAATGTACTCGAGAGGGGGAAGACAGGGGTTCCACTCTAGATCCTTGCCCCAATTCTATATATCTTTATATTGTATGTGTGTGTATATTTATTTATAAAAATAAATAAAATCCCCCAAAGCACATAGATAATATCTTGCCCATAAATTTAACCCTGTAAGGATAAATTTGGCTATTAATCTTCAAATTTCTTCTTTGTTGCACTACTTCATCTTTCTTAGTCCTTCCTAGGCACATGTGCTCTTTTCTAGGGTGAAATTTTAGTGATTCCCACCATTGCGAATTTTTTCAAATAGTTGGTGGACAACCAACACAATTTCACTAAGGCACAGTCAGGCCTAGTGTTGTAAACTGGGCTTTGATACCATCTTGTGATTTCCCCATCCACCACTGGGCAACGCTACTTCACCAACACTTCTAATAATAATTATAATTTTTTCATTGCGGAAGCGATAAAAACCTAACCCTGCCATGGTTGCTCTTGTACCTGGTAGTTTTCATTAGCATGAATACAATGTTAAATACCATGAATGAAATGTTCATCACACATAAATTATAAATACATAAATGCACATTGGAAATACAAAATAATTAAAACATTTAACAAAGAACCCTGAAAATTAGTGTCTCACCACAAATTTAGTAATAAATGTCGTATAATTGTAAATACTTATCTTCAAAATAAAATCCATCTGACTACGAATACTCCATGTTCCACCCAACCATATATTGTGTGGTTCATAATTCTCAACCATGGGTTACCCTCGAGCCGAGGCTACAAATCTATAGGCAACGACGAAAATGAAATAATAAACACATATTATTGGATAAGGTACCAAAATAAAAAACATTGCTCCAACCACAAGCTCCCACTCTCCCAAAATTGTGCCCAAGTGGCACACCCCTCCTTTATGCCCTTACAGTCCCTCAGCAGTGCCCACCTCTTAAGAGCACCTTATGGTCAACTAAGATGGTCTCAACCTCTAGGCTTGTAGGATATCATGTTTATCTCTAAGCACCTTTCCAGTCATAAAATGAAATAGCTCCCAGTTGGTCCAAAACCCAAGCACATGGCTCAATAGTCGGTTGCACAAAAACCCAGTAACTAGATTTAATTGTGACAATAGTATGAGTGCATGAATGAACTAATCCACAATGCCTATATTCTCCTTTCCCTCAAAGGTAAACATACTTTATATATTTCATGGCCTCTCTTTTCCATGTGGCACCCCCATGAGCCCATGTGGGCCACAGGTGTCCTTTTTCACCTATCACATCACTTCATTGCCTACCACCATGAAGTTGTAATGCCCCCCATATTCTACTGTGGAGTGAGCTCCACAAGCAAATTACTTTATTATTATAATATGTACAACGATTTACATCATATTTACAACCTTGGCCCCCTAGCCACTTAACTAAAACGACATATATATACTTGTGCATGATAGCCCCAAAATCTACGAACATCAATAGATAGGCACACAGGGTGACAAATATAACTCTATCTCACCATCCTAATAGTCACATACATACGGCTCACCAGCATAAATGTCACTGTAGATATATTTTCATTACCATAGACGTGCATGGGTGTTACAAGAGTAGTCATTAATGATAATAGAAAGCACTACATTCCATCTCCCAACCTCATTCATCTGACAAGGTTGACATCTCCACAAATGAGGAAATAAGAGGAAATGGAATATGTTTCAATTGTGAAAAAAAGTATAGCAAGGGGCATAAATTTGGTGATAAGAAATTATTGTATGATAGACTTCGAAGAGGAATGAAATAAAGAATTGGAACCATCACAAAATCTAGAGCTAGAGGAGATAACTTCAACGATATCTTGTCATGCATTGGAAAGCATCAATACTCAACAAACCCTTGAACATAAGGGCACATAAAAAATATAAATATAACAATGTTGATTAATTCAAGTAATACCCAAGACTTCATCAATTACAAATGAGCAAAAGTTCTCAATGAATTTATATTTGTAGCACCATATTTTCAAGCAATTACTGTAGATGGATGTATTATAGATTTTTCAGGGAAATTCCATAGTACCGAACTCAATATATGGGAGTATTTCTTGGATAGTCCCATGATTACAATCCAAATGGGTGGCATTGATGTTATTTTGGGTGCCCAGTGCTTACAATTATTAAGAACAATGGCCTTTAATTGTTGAAATATTTTTCATGATAATTTCCTCAAAAGACAAAGGAAATTGAGCTTAGAAGTATCTAAGGGAAACCTTCTAAAGTGATAAGGTCTAACAAAATGGGGACACCATGGTGTAATTTCATAACTGTGCTCCTTATATGTTTCAAATGTCTACAATATCTACTTTAGTGGATCTCCAAAAAGTTTTCAATAATCATTCCAAAGTATTTGGAGAGATGCCTAAGGGTCTTCCATTTACTCGAGATCATGACCATGCTATTCATTTTCAACCATGAAGTGTACCATCTAACATTAAGCCTTATATGTATCCATATACACAAAATTAAGAGATAAATATAACAATGTTGATTAATTCAAGTAATACCCAAGACTTCATTGATTACAAATGAGAAAAAAGTTCTCAATGGCTTTATATTTTTAGCACCATATTTTCAAGCAATTACTGTAGATGGATGTATTATAGATTTTTTAGGGAAATTCCATAGTACCGAACTCAATATGTGGGAGTATTTCTTGGATAGTCCCATGATTACAATCCAAATGGGTGGCATTGATGTTATTTTGGATGCCAAGTGCTTACAATTATTAAGAACAATTGCCTTTAATTGTTGAAATATTTTTCATGATAATTTCCTCAAAAGACAAGGAAATTCAGCTTAGAAGTATCTAAGGGAAACCTTCTAAAGTGATAAGGTCTAAAAAAATGGGGACACCATGGTGTAATTTCATAACTGTGTTCATTATATGTTTCAAATATCTACAATATCTACTTTATTGGATCTCCAAAAAGTTTTCAATAATCATTCCAAAATATTTGGAGAGATGCATAAGGGTACTCCATTTACTCGAGATCATGACCATGCTATTCATTTTCAACCATGAAGTGTACCATCTAACATTAAGCCTTATATGTATCCATATACACAAAAGTAAGAGATTGAGTGTACAATTCAATAAATGTTAGAGGTGGACATCATTCAATTGAGCCAAAGCGCTTTCTCTTCATTAATAGTGATAGTTTAAAAAATGATGGTTCATGGCATATGTGTAGATTATAGACAAATCAACAAAATGAAAATCAAAGGTAACTTTCATATACCTGTCATTGATGAATTATTGGTTGAATTTCATGGATCAATTTTCTTTACTAAGTTGGATCTCCATATGAGATATCATCAAATGAGGAGGTAAGAAAAAAATCTCAAAACAACCTTTAGAACACATGAAGGTCATTATGAGTTTTTGGCTATGCCATTTAGCCTTATTGACGTACCTTCAAAATTTCAGAGCTTTATGAATTCTATGTTCAAACTCTTCCTTAGAAAATGTGTTTTAATATTTTTTAATGGCATACTAATCTATAATAGATCTTGGGAATAGAATGTACAACATCTTGATAGGGTCTTCAAACTATTAGAAGAGAGACAAACATATGAAAATCCTTCTAAGTGTGAATTTGGGATTCAAGAAGTGGGATATTTGGGTCATATCATATCATATGAAGGTGTCAGATTATACAATAACAAAATTAAAGCTATGATGGAATGACCAATCCCCAAAATATTGAAGAAACTTGGAGGATTCTTAAGATCGATAAGATATTATTTCAAGTTTGTCAATAATTATGGTAACTAACAACATTATTAAAGAATGAATCATTTTCTTGGAGTCAAAATGCAACCAAAGCTTTTGAAAAATTTAGGGAGGCTAAGTTTATGGCTCCTATATTTGCCACACATGACTCCAAAACAACCTTGATTATGGAGTGTGATGCCTCATGCCATTCCATTGGTGAAATTTTAATCAAATAAGTAAGGCCACTAACCTTAGAAAGCAACCAACTTGAGGGAAATAACTCACTCAAACCAATTTATTAAAAAAAATGTTGGCCATACTACATGTAGTTAAAAAACGGGGGCCTTACATAATAGGAAGGCACTTCAAAGTAAAACAGATCATGACAGTTTGGAGTACTTCTGGAGCAACAATTATCTTTAGAATAGAAACAAAAATAGGTTATCAAGATGCTAAGTTATGACTTTGAAATTGTATACAAATAAGGAAAATTTATTATGGTAATAGATGAAAGTTTGAGAAAAGAAGAAGAACCAGATGGTTTACTATGTGATATTTAAATCTAATTGGGTGGAATAAGTATTGATAAAATGGAAGTAATATGAGAGGTATGCAAGGCCACTTAACAATTACAATAGGATCAAAGTGCATTAGATAAGTTTGTGTGGAAGATTGATTTTTTGTGGTATCAAGGTCAACTATATTTATGTAAGAATTCCCAACTCAAACACGAGGTCCTTTTGGAATTACATACTTTTCATACAAGAGGGCATTCATGGTTCTTGAAAACACGCCATAGGATCAAGAATGATTATTTTCGGGGAAGGTCTTAAAACTGTTGTTTAAATTTTTTTGGTTGGACGTGGGGTTTTCCAACAGAATAAGGGAGAGACAATCAAGATGCCAAGTCTCCCACAACCACTGGTTATACCAAGTCAATATTGGGAAGAAGTTTCAATGGATTTTATTACAAGTTTATCCAAATATGAAAGTGTCACCATGGTAATAATGGATTGACTAATAATGCATGCCCATTTTCCCTTCTCTCTCACCGTTTTAAAGCAAGTACAATAGTTGTAGCATTCACAGAAGTAGTTCAAAAGCTACATAGACTAGCTGCAGAAATATCAGAGTATGCGCGGAAACTATAGAGTTTACACTCTACACAACCTTATTACCCGCAACAACTTTGTTTTAACTTCGGGGCTCGTTAAACATACATACATACATACATACATATAAACCAAAAAAATCTGTTTGCACGGAATCTCTTATCGGAGGGTCCCACGACAAGCCTGACCAATCACCGGCGATCACAGATCGCACAATTTTCAGTTTAGCTTTAACACTTAAACTTTATTCCTTGTGAAGTGCAAAACTACACTGAGCTAACACGTGTCCTCCTCCTTTTCGAATCACAAATAAAGAAATTTACTTTGCGATGTCTTAACACTTATTTCCTGAATCTTGCAAAGTGAAAAACTGTGTTGAGCTAACATGTTTCCTCCTCCTTTTCGCATCGCAAATAAAACAGTTTACTTTGCGATGTCTTAACACTTATTTCATAAATCTTGCGAATTTTTAACATTAAACCTGTTTCTGTGCGAAGTGCGATGGATTTCAACTTGCGATGACTAGATCTCTCCCATTGATCGGGTTCAGATCTACGACCCTCGTCGTGCCTGCAATCCGATTGTCCTTCTGCTATATAACTTAATATATATACGATTCAACAGAGTTTAAACAAATAGTTTGAACAGAGAGCCTGATTGATACAAAACACTTGAAAATTAATAATAAAGGAATTTACAAAGCCAAGCCCTTAATCGGCTGGTTATTACAATTGTTTATGTTCTCTCCGCTCTCGCTTCTTGCACACCTATTTCACACTGTTTCACTTTTTTCCACTCTTCTCTCTCTCACACACCTATCTCATCTATATATATATATATATTGGGAGAATGGCGAACAAGGACTCCATTCTTAGTTGGTTGGAGGAGAACTGGAAGCCTTTGTTAGGATACATACCTGATTTTCATCAGCTATCCAGAGGTTGGCTCCTCTTCAAAGTTATCTCTATGGAAGATAGGATTAAACTCACGGATTGTGTTTGGTGCTGGGGTCCTGCTGGGCTTATTTTGCAGAATTGGGATGTCTCTTTCAGTGCAGAGCGTTCTCCACAATTTCTTCAGAAAGTTTGGGTTATTCTCCTAGGTTTGCCCCTATTTTTTTGGTAGAAGGAGATATTAGAAGCTATTGGGAATAAAACTGGATCCTTTGTTTCTCTAGAGAAGGATTGGGATACTAAATTTGACAGGAGGTGTGCCAAAATATTGGTTGAATTGGATGTTAGGGAAGGCCTCTATGAAGGAATCATTCTTGAGATGCATAACAACAAATGGACACAGAAGTTGGATTATTGGAAGCTTCCCTTCCGCTGTTTTCTATGCAGGCATGTTGGTCATCTGGCTCAGGATTGCACTTCACCTGATTTATCTAGACCAAGGTTCAAGAAAATATGGAAAAATAAGTCCTCCACAGACACCTCATTGCCCTCCTCGGATCTCCCCTCCTCTTCAGCTCCTTGTGGTGATACGGTGCATCCTATTGAAGATATTCCTCCGCCAGTATTTGATTCGAATGTGCCCTTTCCCTTTGTCAGAGGTTTTTATTCTAATTCTCCTGCAATTGCATTTTTTTCTCCTTCTGTTTCATTGGAAAATCCCTTGGAGTGCTCATTGACCCCCCCGTTTCCCCTATGGTTCCCCTTCCTATTGATCAGGATGACATTTATTTGGCTCCGAAGCACTCTCCCCTGGCGCCTTTATCATCTTATCCCCATCGATATTCTTCTCCCAAGAGCCCCCTCTCCCCTGTTCCTTCATCCCCGAGCCCCTATAAGGCTAAGTGGCGCTCCAACGCCCCCTCACGATCCAGCCCCAGCCTTACTTTAAAAGGAGGTTTGGCCCTTGAGCCTCCGCCTAAAATCACTCTCGGGCGCAAGTCAGCCCTCTCTAAAGCTCAGTCTCAGGCCTCCCTTGATGTTAAATCAGAGAAACATAATACTATCCAAAGGGATCTTAGAGCATCAAATGCCCCTAAGAGGGGTTCAAAATGATCTTTCTTTCCTTCAATATTAGGGGTCTTGGGGGTGCCCCTACTCAGCTAGCCTTTAAGCATTTATGTCAAACTATTTCTCTGGATGTTATTTTTATTCAGGAAACAAAATTATCAGGAGCTCGGGTTCAGGAGATCTTATCCTCTTGGCTCAAGGATTGGTCCTTCTTTTACATTGATGCTTCAAGGCTGGCTGAAGGTCTCTTCAATGCTATTAGTCCATCCATTTCTATTCTGTCTTCCTTCTTATCCTCGAATTTTATTAAGACTTCTATTCATGATCCCAATTCTGGTAGCTCCTTCACTCTTTTCAATGTGTACGGGCCTTTTGTCAATAAAAGATCATTTTGGGGGGATATATATATATATATTCGTGGATCTCCCAATATCATTATTGGTGGTGATTTAAATTTTACTCTGTCTCTTAATGAGATTTGGGGCCCCCTTGCCAGACATGACCCCTTGGCTCCTTTTATCTCATCTCAGATTTCATCAATTGGCCTAATGGATGTTCTTCCTAAAAAATTGGAGCCTGCCTGGAGGGATAATAGGAAATTGGATGCTGCAATTGCAAAATGACTTGACCGGTTTCTCATCTCAGTTCCTCTTATGTCTTCAAAATTTCGAATTAGCGCCCATGTGGAGTCTGGAGGGCTTTCTAATCACCGCCCTATTGTTTTATCTCTTACTCTCCCTGAATCTAAACCTCCTCCCCCCTTAAAATTCAATCCTTCTTGGCTATTGGAGGACGATTATAAAGCTCTGGTTTATTCAAATTGGTCACATTTTGAGCCCTCTTTGCAAATCCCATTCATGCATTTATGGGCTGAAAATATGACTACAATCAAAAGGGTCACCAAAATTTGGGCTTGTGAATACAGAGTAAAACAACTTTCGTCCCTTAAATCTACGGAAGAAGAGATTGCTGAGCTTTTTAAGAACAATTCCTTGGGTATCCTTTCTGAAGACAAATATGTTCTTTTAAAAGCATTGGAAAAAAAGAGACAGGATTTATTAAACAAAGAAGAGCAACTATGGTGATTAAAAAGTAGGGCCTTATGGATCAAAGAAGGAGACAACAACACAAAGTTTTTTCACCAATACGCATCACATCGAAAAAACAAAAACTCCATTTTGGAAATTAGATCTCCCACTGGTGACCTGGCTCAAACTTTTGATGAGAAAGCAAATGCTGGTGTTTGCCATTTTAAGAATTTGTTTAAAGATCCGGCGGGCTATCCCATTTAGGAGATTTTACAAGTTTTACATTTATTTCCTCGGATGATCACAGATGAGATGAATGAATCCCTCACTAAAGAGGTCGATGAGCAAGAACTAAATCTCATCCTAAAGAGTTTTCAGAAAGGGAAGAGTCCTGGACCCGATGGTTTTACAATTGAATTCTATCTCGGGTTTTATAATTTAATCAAGGATGATTTTATCTTAGTTATAAGAGAATCTCATAAATCTGGAAACGTTTCGAGCTCTATCAATTCAACCTTCATTTCGCTGATTCCTAAAACATCTTCTCCATCTTCATTTGACGATTTCAGACCAATATCCTGCTACAACCTGATTTACAAAATTATTTCTAAAACCATTGCACAACATCTCAAGCCCATTTTAAGCTCCATCATCTCTGAGGAACAATTTGGTTTCCTGTTTAAAAAACAAATTCATGATGTTGTCTCATTAGCTCAGGAAGCTCTACATTCTGTCCATATTCGCAAAAGCTCTTCCATTGCTTTAAAGTTGGATTTATCCAAAGCTTATGATCGAGTGAACTGGAATTTCTTAAGACTTCTCCTTATTCAGATTGGTCTCGATATAAATATGGTTGAATGGATCATAGGCTGCATCCAATCTGCATCTTTCACTGACATCATCAATGGATCTCCTTCTTCCTTTTTTCGTGCTTCTCGGGGTCTTCGTCAAGGCTGCCCTCTTTCCCCTTTCTTGCTCTTTCTTGTCGCCGAAGCTTTAAGCAGATTATGTAATCAGGCAAGAGAGGATGGGGTCCTAAAGGGCATACATATCGCTGGTCTTGAATCTTTAACTCATATCCTTTTTGTTGATGATATCCTCCTTTTTTGTGAAGCCTCGGTTGAAAATGCCCTCTCCCTTCAGAGAATTCTTTCTCTTTTTCAAACTGCCACTAGAATGATGATTAACACTGACAAGTCATGCTTGATTCACAACATCGTTCCGGTTCATATTTTATCACAAATCCAGCTCTCTCTCCCCTATCCCTCTGTTGAATGGCATTTAGGTTTCAAATACTTGGGTTTTTCATTAAAACCTAATTCATACTCATTCAAGGATTGGCTGTGGCTTTATCAAAAAGTGGAGAAGCGTGTTCTGCATTGGACAAATCGTTTTCTTTCTAGAGGGGGTCGACTGGTGCTTCTTAAAGCAGTTCTACAAAGTATTCGTGTATTGGGCCACCATTTCTTCTATTCCAAAAGGAATTCTCCATAAAATTTGCAAACTATGCTTCTCTTTCTTTGGACTGCTAGTAAAAAATAAGAGGGGATCCCTCTGGTAAAGTGGTCTTTGCTCGCCCTTCCAAAAGATCTAGGAGGATGGGGGATTAAAAATCTTCCTCTTTTTTGTCTCTCTTTGGCTGCCAAATCATTATGGAGACTTACGGAGTTCCCAGAATCCCTTTAGGTTCGGATCATGAGAGCGAAATACATCCCTGGCCTTTCTCTAGTATCACGGTTCAGATCTCCTAATAAGTCATATAAAAATGCCTCTATTGGTTGGAAAGCTATGATTATGGCTTTTCCCCTTATTGGTCAATGGAAATCTTGGAAAATTGGAAATGGGGAACAAGTCTGCATTGGAAAAGACCCATGGGTTGGCTCCAGTGAGGCTTACCTCTTCTCTCAAGAATTACTTTCGAAGCTGCACCATTTACACATCTTTACTATTGCGGATGTAACATCTTCTTCACATCATGTCGAAGGATCATTGGGATGGAAGTCTACCTCGGTTTTGGGACTTACTGGTTCATGCGCTACAGAATGGGAATCTTTCATTTCTTTATTGGTGAATAACTTCATTTCTTTGGACCTCGAGGAAACTGATTCACTGATTTGGTCATAGAATTCCACTAATGGTACATACTCAGCAAAGTTGGGATATAAGGTTGCTATCCATTCTACCTTTACTGGATCTATTCCTTCTTGGACGTCTCACATGTGGAATGCTCCTGGCCCCATCAAATCCAAGTTGGTCCTCTGGCTGTCACTAAAAAACAAACTCTTAACTTGGGATAATTTACAACACCATGGATGGAAGGGCCCCAACAGATGTCCATTATGTGCCATAGATTCTGAAACCATTTCTCATTTATTCTTCCATTGTTCTTATGCTAAATCAGTTTGGAAAAAAGCCTCCTCTTCCTTCACTTCAGTCATTCAACCTCCTGCAGTCTCTTATGAACAAAGAATTTCTCGGTGGTGGAATGATCGGGGGGTAAGCTCTTTTTCAACCTTCCCTGCTCTCTTTTCTTATGGCATTTAGTGGGTTAGGAATATGGCCATTTTCAATGGAAAAAATATCCCCATTGAACTGACCGTGGCTATGATTTTTCAGTGGGTTTCTGAATACAAGTGCTCTCAAAAACCAAAAAAGTTACGCAATATTGTTCCTGCTTCTATTTCGACAAGCTCCCCATGGGCTTTCTTTGATGGGGCAAGTCAAGGTTCGCCTCCATTAACCGGTTCAGGGTTCGTTCTTCATATTTCTAACTCTTCCAAGCTCAACATTTTATATGCTCCTGGACATGGTTGGAATAATAAGGCAGAACTTGCGGCTCTCTGGTCAATTCTTCATGTGGAAAAAATAAAAAATATTAGGGACATCCAGTGTTTTGGGGATTCTAAATTTGTTATAGATTGGGCCCAAGGAAAGACCCAGATTCACTCTCCTCACCTTCATGCCATTACTCGCAGTATTAAAAAACTCATGGCTGATTTACAGAGTCTCTCCTTTTGTCACATTTACCGGGAATTGAATATGGAAGCTGATACTTTATCGAAATTAGCTCTTTCTTTGCCTCCAGGTTCGATGAAGATAACAGACTGCTCTACAAACATTGATGAGATATACAGGATCTAATTATTTGTTTTTCTTTTGGAAGTATAGAACTATCCCTGTTTCCACTCAAGGTAAAGGTTTTTGCCGAAATTTCATAAGCATGTACAACAAAATTTTTAATATGGTGTGGTCTAAACAACTACCTTATCTGCTTGCGAAAGGAAGAATATATCCCTGTTTCAGGTGCAGGGATTTTTTGCCGAAGTTTATAAAGCATATATTACTGATCGATGCGGTCCAGATGCTATTAGGCTTCGTTTTTTCAAGACACGGAAAATATAACAGCGGGCAAAAGAATCAATTTTTTTTTTGGAGTTTATCAGGATCAGTCAAGGTTATCTGAGTTTCCGGCAATACATTTTTTTTGGAAGGATAATTTGTTTTTTTTTGTATAAAGTTTGTAAAGAGATACTGAGATGTATAGCTACTCAAGATTTATGTAAAAAACCCCTCCTGAAGGGGCAGGTCAGTTATTTTATCTAATAAAATAAAGATTTTTTTTCCGAGGGAAAAAGGGGAAATATATATATATATATATATATATATCTGAAGCGGTCCTTCTCGCCTATAATAAATTTATGTTGAACCACTCCTAACAAACAAATGCTACCTTATTTCTAAGCTCTTATCCTACTTGGCTCAATCTCCTCGGAGGGAGAAACCAATTTCTATTTTATTTCCTAATTAATTTAGCAAACCCAAACAAACTAACTTCTCTCATTTAAAAATAAGTAAAATATTAATGGCCAACGTTTATCCACCTCATGTTAGGCACAACACGTGAACATACAATCACATTGCTGGCTAAGTTAGGATGCTCCTGCATCAGATTCCCGGGGAAGAAAAGATTGATCCGTCAATGCTTCAGGATCTGTACTAAACTTCTGTAACACTTCTACTGTCATCCAATTGGCATCTTCCACAGGGTGTCCTTTCCATTTGACTAGATACTGATAGTAAGTTTGTCCTCTGGTCTTCTTTGCTGCTCTTTTCTCCAAAATGGCCTCCACTTCTTTCTTTTATGTCTTTGACATATGTTTTGCAAACTATTTAGCTTTTTCTCTCCTTATCTCTTGTTTTCCTAAATTTATGAGATCATACACATATCTTGGATTCATTCCAATAACAATCTAGAATGGACTCATCCCAATAATTCAATTGCAAGTATCGTTATAAGCAAATCAGCCTCAGCAAGTGTTAAATCCCACTGCTTAGGATTTTATATACTAAGCTCCTCAATATATTTCCCAAGCTTCTATTCACTACCTCGGTTTGTCCATCCGTTTGAGGGTGATAAGCTGAATTGAAATTAAGGTTGGTAACTAGTTTCTTCCATAGAGTTCTCCAGAAATGTCCAAAAAACTTGGTATCCCTATAAGACACAATACTCACAGGCAATCCATGTAATCTTACAACTTCTGAAAAAAAGCAGATTACCAATATGTGTTGCACCACTAGTTTTCTTGCATGCAATGAAACGAGCCATTTTAGAAAACATATCCACACACAACATAAATGGAGTCATTTCTTCTTTGAGTTTTTGGAAAACCCAAAACAAAAACCATACTAACTGCATCCCATGGTTGGTTTGGTATTGGTAATGGCTGATACAATCCTGTATTCTGACTTCTCCCCTTAGTATGCTGACAAGTCCTGCGTTTATCAACATAATATCTTAATATCGTTTTGCATCTTTGGCCAGTAGTAAAAATAATTTACCTGAGCAAATGTCTTGTCTTGTCCAAAGTGCCCAGATAAGCCTCCACTGTGTTTCTCCTTAATTATGTTTCCCTCATAGAACATTTGGGAATACACAGTTTATTAATTTTGAATACTAAACCTCCTTGGATAAGATAATCCAATCACTGGCTTCTATTATGAACTGCTGGATTTTGCACAACTGCATAAATTTCCTTAAATTCTGCATCTTCTTTATACATGTCAACCATTTCTTCAAATCCTACAACATGAACTTGTAATTCTTGCATGATTAAATTTACTCTGCTCAAAGCATCAACAACTTTGTTCAACTTACCGCTTGTATGCTTAATCACAAAAGTAAAACTCTGCAAAAATTATACCCATTTGGCATGTTTCTGCTTCAATTTTGGCTGGTTGTTTATAAACTGTAACACATGGTTATCAGAATATAATACAAACTCTTTTGGTAACAAATAATGTCTCCATTTTTTTAAGACTTGCACAACAGCATAAAACTCTTTGTCATAAGATGAGTATTTATTCTTAGCTTCATTCAGTTTCCCATTGAAGTATGCTATTGGCCTTTGTTCTTGACTTAAAACTGCTCCAACTGCAACTCCACTAGCATCAGTTTCAACTTGGAAAACTTTTTCAAAATCTGGCAAAGCTAAAACTAGTTTTTTTGTAATTTTCTTTTTCAGCAACTTAAAGTTTTGGTCTGTTGCTTCTGTACACTTCAATGGCTGATTAGTTTCCTTGATTGTTTTAATAATGGGTGCACAAATCTGACTGAAGCTTCTGATAAATTTTCTATAAAAACTTGCAAGACCGTGAAAGCTTCTTACCTCAAATATGTTTCTTGGAGTTGACTAATTCAAAATTCCTTGGACTTTTTCTGGATCCATTTTCAAGCCTTCTTTAGAAACTAAAAATCCCAAATAGACTATCTCCTCCTTCATAAAACTGCATTTCTTCAAATTTATTAGTAGCTTCTCTTTCTGCAAAGTTTTTAGAACCAAACTAAGGTGCTCCGGAGGCTCTTCTTTACTTCGACTAAAAATTAGAATATCATCAAGATAAACAATTACAAACTTGCCTGTATATTCCTTCAAGACTTCATTCATTAATCTCATGAACGTGCTGGGTGCATTAGTGAGCCCAAAAGGCATCACTAACCATTCATACAAACCACTGTTTGTTTTGAAGGCAGTCTTCCACTCATCCCCTTCTCTAATCCGTATATGATGATAACCACTCTTCAAATGTATCTTAGTAAAATATTTTGATCCACTCAAGAAATCCATTAAATCATCCATTCGTGGTAAAGGAAAACGATACCTGATGGTGATTTTATTTATGGTTCTGGAATCTGTGCACATGCGCCATTCACCTCCTTTCTCTGGACTGATTATTGTTGGTACAACACATGGACTAAGGCTCTCTCTTATCAAACCCTTATCCATCAACTCCTGCACTTGTCTTCCAACTTCAGCATTTTCTTGAGTAGTTAACCTGTATGCTGCTTTATTTGGCAAACGTGCTCCAGGTATTAGATCAAAGTGATGACTAATACTCCTGACTGGTGGTAATGCATATTGTAACTCATCCACAATAATATCAGCAAAATCATTCAATAGATTTTGGATTTATTCAGATAAATCTTCTAAATTTGTGGAAGTTAGAATTACCTTAGGTCTTCCTATAACAACAAAATGCATCTCCTCATCCTTCTCGACTTCTTGCAACAGTTATTTCCCACTCATCAGCATAACATTGTTTCCAGGTGTTTCTTTGTCAGCTTTATCCTTCAATGGTAGCAGCGTGTGTTTGTTTCCATCCTTCTCTAGAGTATAAGTCTTTCTTCTTCCATCATGTATGGATTTTCGATCAAACTGCCAAGGTCTTCCCAACAATATGTGACATACATCCATCGACATTACATCACATAATATAACATCTTTGTAAGTACCAATCTAAATCTCTACCTTACATTGTTCTGTCACAATAATCTGATGTCCTTTTTGTAGCCATGATACTTATAAGGAATAGGGTGTATTGTTTTTACCAATCCCAACTTGTCCACCATCTCTGTAGAAACAAGGTTATCAGTGCTTACACTGTCAATTAACACTTTGCAACATTTACCTTTGGACTTGCATATAGTCCTGAATAGATTCTTCCTCTGAGCTGGTTCTCCTGCTTATTTTTCTACTTTAAGCACTACCCTTTTCAATAATAAGGATTCTCCTGCTTCGGGTGGTTCCTCTTTACCTGTAGTCTGAGGAATTTCTTCCCTTGTTTAAGAAACATTCACATTTCTCTGGGTTGTTGACTTATTATGAGGACAATCCCATGACCCATGTCCCCACTCACCACATGTAAAGCACCGAATATCTCTTCCTCGGCCTCTACCTCTGGGTACAAACCTTCCTCAACCAGAGTCTCCTCTCTGTGGTGATCTGCTACTCGATCCTCCTGCTTCATTCTGGGAATGTTGAAATATGGGTTTGAATGTTCCTCTTCCTCTTGTTGAATCCTTTCCTCGATTCCTCTTACTTTTCTTTCTTTATATCCTCACTTCTGCTTTTAAGGCTGTCTGGTAAGCATCTTCAATTGTCTTCGGATTTAATAGACTGATCTCATCCTAGATATCATACCTCAAGCCATTTATATACCTGGCTATTTTTTAAACATCATCTTCTGCATGTCCAGCTCTGATATTCAACTTATAAAATTCCTCTGTATATTCCTTCACTGTCATTCCTTTTTGTTTCAAATTTTATAATTGCTTAAAAATATTTAATTGATAATCCTTGGGCAGGAACTTACTTTTTAATTTGCTTACCATTTTGTCCCATCGCTTGATTTGGGGCTTTCCTTTTCTCTGTCTGGATACTTGTAACTCCTCCCACCAGATAGCTCCATGACCCTTTAGTCTAGTAGCTGCAAACTTCACTTTCCTATGTCTTCAACTTCTTCAAATTCAAAGTACTTGTCTAATGAACTGATCTAGTCCATTAACTCCTCCATATTGAGATTTCCTTCATACAAAGGGACATCCACCTTTAGTCTTATAGTTGCCTTAATCAACATTTTTAGCATTTTAGCCGTGTCATCTTCTAATTCTTCTTCTTCTTCAGAAGTTTCCTCTGTTGCGCTGACATCTCCTTCTTCAGGTGCTCTCCTCTGGGCAACCTCTACTGTCTCCATTCTTGTATGAAGATGATGAATTTCATTCAACATAATTGCATTAGCTTCCGGTCTTCCACAACCTATGCCAGCTCCTCTCCTGGGTGGCATCTTTGCTCCAACTTTCAAGAACAGACTCAAGTCTGCTCTGATACCAAATGATGCAGACAAGCTGCAGAAATATCAGAGTATGCGCGGAAACTATAACGTTTTCACTCTTCACAACCTTATTACCCGCAGTGGGTTTGTTTTAACTTCGGGGCTTGTTAAACATACATACATACATATAACCCAAAACGATTAGTTTGCACGGAATCTCTTACCAGAGGGTCCCACGACAAGCCTGACCAATCACTGGTGATCGCAGATCGCACAATTTGTAGTTTAGCTTTAACACTTAAACTTTAATCCTTGTGAAGTGTGAAACTGCACTAAGCTAACACGTGTCCTCCTCCTTTTCGCATCACAAATAAAACAATTTACTTTGCAATGTCTTAACACTTATTTCCTAAATCTTGCGACGTGCAAAACTGCACTGAGCTAACACGTGTCCACCTCCTTTTCGCACCGCAAATGAAACAGTTTACTTTGCGATGTCTTAACACTTATTTCCTAAATCTTGCAACTTTTTAATGTTAAACCCATTTCTGTGTGAAGTGCGATGGCTTTCAACTTGCGATGAGATCTCTCCCATTGATCGAGTTCAGATCTATGGCGCTTGTCGCACCTGCAATCCGATTGTCCTTCCATTATAGAACTTAATATATATGTGATTCAACAGAGTTTAAACAAATAGTTTCAACAGAGAGCGGTCCTTCTCGCCTATGATAGATTTATGTTGAACCACTCCTAACAAACAAATTCTACCCTATTTCTAAGCTCTTATCCTACTTGACTCGATCTCCTCGCAGGGATAAACCAATTTCTATTTTATTTCCTAATTAATTTAGCAAACCCAAACAAACTAACTTCTCTCATTTAAAACTAAGTAAAATATTAATGGCCAATGTTTATCCACCTCATGTTAGCCACAACATGTGAACTTACAATCACATTGATGGCTAAGTCCGAATGCTCCTGCATCAAATCCCCAAGATTATCATAAGTGAGAAAGATCCAGTTTTCACTAGAATTTTTTGGACTTGATTATCTTCTTGTTTGGGTACTTTATTGGCTCACAACTCATCTTACCATCATTAATCCAACAAAAAAATTAAGATTGTGGATTAATTTCTAGCAGGATATATTTGTTGCTTTTCATATGATAAGCATACACAATTGATCAAGTGGTTTCCTTTGACGGAATGGTGGTATGTTACATACTTCAATTTTTCACAAAAGATGTCCCCATTTATGGCATTTTATGGATATCATCCTCCATCCATCATATCATCCTAGAAAGGGAATCCAAAGGTTCAAGTAGTGGAGAACCACATAGGGCACCAATTAGAGGTTCCCAAACTATTGAAGGACAACTTGTTATAGCACAAAATGGGATGAGGCAACAATAAAATCAACAACGTAGTGAAAGGGAATTGGAAATGGAGGAAAGTATATTTTTGAGGCTACAACCATACAAATAGATGTCCCTCAAGCAACGTAAGAAAGATAATAAATTAGTGGCCACGTATTGTGTCCCTATAAGGTGTTGTAGAGGATTTGAAGTATGTCTTACAAATTGGAGTTGCCTCCATCTTCACATGTACGTCCAATATTCCAGGTTTTTTCTTAAAGAAGGTAATTAGTTACAATATTCTAGTTGAACTTATTTACTAAAGATTAATGAAAAGGGACAATTATGCTAAAAACACAAATAATACTTGAAGCAATGATTAAGTAGCTGTGAAATATAGCAATTATTGAGTTATACCTCGTCAAATGGAAAAACCTACCAATGGAAGAGGCAACATCGGAAGATGATTTATCAATGCAAAAGCATCCATAATTAGTCTAAGTGTTGAAAATAACACTTGTTTGAAAGGGAGGGGCATGTTAAGACATACACAAAGCCCCATGTTATGCATAAATCCCCATATAAAACCCTTGATAGTGAGATATATTTCTATTTTCATATTAGTATTTTCCCTTAATTATAATTTTACCCTTCTCTCATTTATATACTATGAAAACCTAACTTTAGAACCGTTTCATCTAATTGTAAAATGAAATTTTCCTCTCAAAAAACTTTATCTTTCATACATATATCTATTTTTCAAGATTTGGGATTTCTTCTCTTTATATTTTCAAGTTATTTTGTATTGGTTCAGAACAATATCACCACTATATAACAACATATTAAACATTTATATTCTAAAGATAGTTACATAGATCAATATTATATTAAAGGTATAACAATGTTAAAGCATACCCTTCTCCAAAAAATGTAACTTATCACTTCTTATGTGTATTTATATAAACATCCAATATAATCATTTCAATAAATAAATTTAATATATATTTATATAATAAATAAATGTTATTTAATACAAACATATAAGATTTTTTCTACATTCATAATGACATTGTGAAGTAAGCCACAAATATCACTTCTTTGACATCATGATAAAGCATGCATAAATTTGAAACTCGATGCATTCACGAGTGATTTTTAGGAGTGTTGCGAATAAGAAATAGAGAAGGAATGAATGTTTTTATAAAAACAAATTCATGGTAGTAATTGTTCTACCATCTCATTTAAGTATATTTAAAATTATTTGTTTTATTTGGGATACTCACAGACAATAATTAGTTTTTTAAGAATTTTTTTATACAAATAAATCAAAGCATTATGAAATTTTTTAACAATTTTTTTAGATTGTACGATTTGAAATAAGCTCTTGTAATTAAACTAATCATATATTTATTTTAGAAGAGACATTTCAATAAAATTTATGTTCATTTTTAATTAAGAGTTTATCTTTTACTCTCTAGATTAATAAGTGAATGATAAAGATTTAATTTTTATAAAATATTTTATTATGTATAAAGGGTTGAAATTTATTTGAAAAGTAGTGATGCTATTTTTTCATATATATATAAAGAGACTTTGTATTAAAATAGAATTTAAAAAAATATATATTTTTCAGAGCATTAGAGCTCAATAAATATTGACCATGAACATGGGCCTGAGAGTAAGGAAGCATATGATGGAGGCAGATATGGGGAGGTCTTTTCTCATGAAAGAGAAACCAGAGAGCCTCCCTGCGGTTACATTTCAATACAATATACAAAACTATGACTAACATAACAACTCTAACTTGAAATACCAACAACACAACATATGGAAAGACATGTAGCAACACTACCTTGAAAGACTAACAACTTCGAATAATGCTTAGGGGGGTCCTCCTGGACCATAGGGCACAATTTGTAGAATTTTGGGTCATCTATCAAAGGGAGCCTCGAGGGGGCTGGTTGGATAGTTGGAAGAGGTTGGAAACTCAGCATGTGAATGGAGAGAGCCATTGATATGTCCACCATTACCGCTCACCTAGTTGCTGAGACTGCCACATTTGCCATAGGAGGGACCCATACCAACAAAGATAGGTTTTGACTCGTCGCATGACTGGCGTTGACATGCCGAGGGACTATGAGGGTTGGCATGGGAAGCGTCTTCGTGCACTGGAGAATGTGAGGAGTCATCCAATGTTTCAATTAAGGGTGATTCAAAACCCTCAATATCCATACCAAGAAGTCGATAAATTTGATAATATGCAAACTTTGTATGGTGTAAGTGGCATTCCAGGTCCAAGACATTTCCTTCCTGTAGCACGTTTATGTTTTATTGGTCGTGATAATGGCGCCCCAGAACGTTGTGCAGGGCCCAAATATGATCACCCGAGACTTAGAGCTCACATGATTCAACATCTGCCGCCATTCTGCTGAAGCAATGTGGAATGTCACAATCAAAATGTCCATCACCGTGCCCATGCGAGTGAGGGTAAGAAGGTTGGCCTTACCCACCATCACCTCTGTTGGGACATCCTCGTTCTCGAACCATAGTTGCAAAGAAACCAAATGCAAAGTTCTGATGTAGAGCAAAGTAACCACCTTCACACGACTGGAAGAATTGATGGCTATGTCGAGAGCTCCCATTGTTTTAATGAGGGATGAGGAGTCCAGGACGCCAAGTGCAACAACCATGCGCTTAATGCACTTTAAATGTCGAAGGGGGGTGGACTTGACACCACCACCACGCTCGATCCTCGAGACATGGTGGGAAGCAGGATTGATGTGTCGTTGAAAGCCCAGCCCAAGTATATTTGTTACCTCCATTAAGTGACATTGAAAGCTGGAGTTGTTGGACTGCCACCTGGATCTAGGGAAATATGTTATGAAATTAAATATTATATATATTTTTACTATGAATTGAGTGATGGTTTTTTGGGCATGTAGTATTGATAAGCCATGATATTGACCCATTGTAACAAAACCTATTTATAGATTAGGAATCTACATTGTAAAGTGGGGTGAATCATCATAGTTAAGAATCTTGTTACATGTTCTCTTAAATGTATATATGTTTAAGTCATATATTAATTATTTTTATAATTATTAATAATATTTATTTAAAATAAAGCTATAGTTTAGTTCATTTTTATGATTTTTTAAATCTTGACAATATGAGTTGTATCATGAAGTGTCTTGATGTCTATCATTTTGTTGATATTTACCAAGCATTTAATCTATATGATTGTGCTAATTTACATAGAAACTTTGATTACATTGTAATAACATAAACATATATAATAAATAATATAATTTTATAATTAATTTTCTATTTAATTTAACATAATCATATAAATGAAAAAGTAAAAATTATTCCTTTATTTGAATGTTTATGTGCTTGCTGTTATTGTTTACAAAACTGGAAAATAACCTATAGTGTCCATTTTGTTGATCAACTTTTAGAATCTAGAACTGGATTCATCATTAGGATTAATCTGTTCATGAAAAAGTTGCTTAAGCGAAGTAATAAATATAAAAAGAGCTACAAGAAAGAAATGAATAGACCAATTCGGCCAAAGAAACAAGAGTGCTGTTTGATTTCCATCCTGTAGGTCTTTTTATATTTATTACACTTAAGTAGCTCTTTCTCAACAAATTGATCCCGATGATGAATCAAGTTCTAGATTCAAAACCTCAATAAACAAAATGAACACTATGGATTATTGTATATTTCTACAGTCTAACATCATTTCTTTTCAACCAATCAAATTATATTAATATTGAATATAAATATATATGTAAATCATAAATTTTTTAACATTTAATTTAATATTAAAACTTAATATGATTAGTCCATGGGGTCTTGGATAGACAATGATCAAGTGCTTTGTTAAGACACCCTTCAATGTGAAGTCACCGGTTCAATTCCCTTCCCGATCGGGGTGAATATTAGACATGATGAAGATGTAGTCCTACCAAGCTTTTTAAAAAAATAATATGATTAAAAAATCATACTATATAGTCCACGAGGTCTTGGATAAATGGTGATCGGGTGCTATGTTAAGGCACTCCTTGATGTGAAATCATTAGTTTAATTCCTCGCTCCAATCAAAGTGATATATAGAACATGATAAAGATGTAATCTCTCCAAACTTATCAAAAATAATAAAAATAATCATCCCATATAAACAATCACGTCACCAAATTAAATTTATAATAAAACACAAAATAATAAACACCCAATATCTTTCATATACCATCAACATTATAAACCCTATTCTATATACTTTTAAAATATAAATGTAAAAAAAAAAAAAAAAACTAACCTCGTTGCCTCAAGTTTGTTCCCCCATTATTACTTGTTTTATGGAAGTGTTATTAATTAATTATTATTAAATCGTATTATTGTAGTTTATTTTGTTAATAAATTTCACGTTATTAAAATTTATTCTAATAAATTATGATGAATTGTTTTGAAGTTCTGTAAAATAAAAAATTAATAATAATGAATATAAATAATAATTAAATATAAATTGCAGAAGTCAAAGACATTGGGTATAACTAATAAAAAAGATTGGATGTACCATGGTTAATGATATTCACACACAGTGTAAGTGGAAGGCACGCTTTGCAAGTTTATAGTGAAGGTTTTCATTATAACTTTATGTATATATATTTGACATGTAGAAATTTGAATAATAGCTGAATTATTCACCGAGATTATCCTGATTACACACTATTTAAGCTTCATGCATAATACATAACCTCTTCTACAATTGATCATCAATATGCGGAAATAGAAAGCAGTCGCATGCACTCATTAAAGCATAATCAAGCACACATATCAACACAGTATGTAATGGGGAAAGAAATAGCTGAAAACCCCCAACTATCTGTATATTATAATGATAAAGAACATGTAACAATACATAGCACAATACTCCTCACAAGTACTCAGTACTATCTCCAAAAAGTTACACACAAACTAACTGAGATTTGAACAAGTCATGGGTTCAAATCTCTCCACCGTTTGCTCCTCTCATCACAATCCAAGATGAGAATGAATGAGGATCCAAGTTCGAACTTCAGCTTTCTATACTGCGTAATCCTCATTGGCAATCTCAATCAATGCGTGTGCAAATCCTATGCACAAGTATACTAACCGATAGCCACACTCACCCTTTCACCCACCTCTAACATTCTGCAGTCTCCATCGAATCGTCCATGCATTGCGCTGAATCGATGTTCTCAAGGATTTATGAGTTATAATTAATAATTAATTAATAATTAATTCACACCACTCATCATTAGTGTATTTTTCGCTTAGACGAAAATACAAAAATCTGAACTGTTAAAACTGAATACAACTCCACTAACTTCCTCAATCAACTCCACCAAACTCTGTCACATGAGTTCTAACCGAAGTCTTCATGCAATAGCTTCACTTAAACCCTAGGAAAAGCGTATTTCCTTCTGTTAGCTGCATGTGCCACATCCAGGCATCAAACTGAAGTGCTTCAAGAGAATAAGATAATGTTTATAGTCCAAATATTATTAAGAGCTAATAATCTTCGACTGTTCTATTTTTAGCCCGGTAGTCTAAAAATAGAAACCGCCCAATGTCTAAAAATAGAGGTCCATCTATTTTTACCAGCTCGACCAACCATCCAAAAATATCATCCCGCAACTTATAGACCATGATCCATATGTCTAAAAATAGACTTTGCGACAAAAATCACTTGTGTGGCCCCCACCTAGTTTAGGTGATCACTTTCCAACTAGGATCAGGAAAGATGTTTCAGGATGCCTCCTTCACTGTTTCTTGTTGCAATTTTCAACATGACATACTATTATAATGGTAGGTTTATGTGGGTATAAACAAATTTTAAGATTGTGTTGTTTTTCAATTTTGTTGGGTTCATGCCAAGGCATCTAATATAATACAATTTTTTTTTCTTTAAATTTCAGGGTTTTTGGACCTAATTCTCGGTATGTCACAAAAAATAATTGTCCCAAATTATTTTAGAACAATTATATAAAACAATTATATAAAGTATTAGATTTCCCGTTAATGATGATATGAAAGATTAGAAAAGTGAGGAGTTAACAACACAATGGAGATAATAAACACTTGAATTAAAACATGTTGATAAAAAAATATCCAATAGGCATCATCATTCCCATAACATATATTTCTCAAAGTAAATAGGCTATAAGTTAAGAAGAAGCACATGCCCAAGTGAATAACGTTGGTATTCACCGACATAGAAGAACACATATATATTAAACATAAATGGTCACGACACTAGTATTCCCACATACATTTAATAGTAGAAAGTGTACTAAATTTATACCAAGTAATTTATTTTATGCATGAAACAATGAATCCGTTAGGTAAATTTAATAACTTAGAAAAAATTATAAACTCTAAAAAAATAAATTTTCAAATATATCCACCATGACAGATTAGTGATAATGCATATTAGACTAATCTGGTAGTTTTAGGAAGACACATAAGTCAAACCTTAACTCAAACATTAAAAATATCTAAGATTATATTAATCTAGAAGTTTTAGGAAGACTCATAAGTCAAACCCGAACTCAAACATTAAAAATATCTAAGATTAATTATTGATTAAAGTTATCAAGAAAACATTAATAAATGATCATGGTTTATGCATAATTATTTCATCGATTAAATTGTGATCTTAAAAAGTTGTATAATTACATGGAAAGAAAGAAACAATTTTGAATTCATGTAAGAGAATTTTCACATTCACAATAAAAAAATGATGGACCTAATCTGCATTGTGGGAGATAGATCTACTAGTCGATCTTCGATCTACGACTTAAGAATCTAGCCCACTGGGCTCTCTTGAGTGTAGTCTCTTGCCGTTGCATAAAAAACCCTCTTCCCTTTAAGAGTTTGAGCCCTTTTTTAATTGTGTTTACCATTTCCATTTTAATAACTTCTCTCTTAATAACAACCTTATGGTTAATCATAATTTGGATTAATTAGCTTTTTATTGAATCCATGGTAATTTAGTAAAATAAATTCCTATTGAATCCATGGTAATTTAGTAAAATAAATTATTCTTTTATTATAATTTATTTCAATCAAATTAAAATATTTCCACTTAAAATATTTAAGTCATCTCTCATTAACTTTCTCACATTACATAAAAATGAGAATTAGTTTCTTAAAAGTTAAATAATGATTTAGAAACAAAATGGAGTAAATATATTTTTCTTACCTTGTTATATCATTATTTACCTCAAATAATTTCAAGTAAAACAAAAATATATTTTACATGCCTCTCATTTCATGTAAAATAACTGAATTATTTTTATTTTTATAATATGTTATAATTTTTTATTAAATTTTTCTATTAAAATTTTCCTATCTCATTTTGTAAAATTTGTTTTTCAAATATGAGTGAAAACCAATAGAAAAGGGACGACCACCAAAATTTTCAATGGTGCAACGTCCCAATGATCTTAATTCATTGGGTTAGTTCTTGATTTTCTCATATATCACCGCCAAAATTTTGAGATACAACAAAATATTAACTTATTCCCAAAAGTAACTTTTTTTTTTTACTTCAAAATAAAATTTACTTGCAAATATATTTAATTGAATATTTCAAATCATATGTTGATATTTGGTAAATTGTCAAGTAGAGTTTACGATTACTTGAAATAATGTCAGATTGTTAAGTAATCGATTACTTGAAATAATGTCAGATTGGGAGTTGATACAGTTTACTTTTGATATGCAAGTCCATCATGTTAAAGAGTGGAGGTTTCGAATGATGGACGACTTGTAATAATATCGGGTGGAGAAGTGCATAGATTTTAATTATAATGTATCTAAGGGTTAATGTTAATCACCATGTATGATGGGTGCTAGCCATGCGTGATAATCTTTTAAATTTCATCCAATGTGATTTAAATAAATCCTTCACACTTTATATTAAGGTAAATTTAATTTATAAAATATTAGATGTTTTTCAAATGTATATATATATATATATTTTTTATGAAATTATGTTTTTATATACATAAAGAGAACATATGTATTATATTTTAAGGACAAGTGAATTTTTACATGAGTTTTATAAAAAAAAAAATATTCTAATATATTTTGTATATGTTTTTAATAGACTGGTAATAAGAAGAATTTGTTTCTTCCTCAACGGAGTTCTCATGTAGTCGCCCTTGCGCCCTAGCCTCCCCCATTGCTGCTTTTGCTTCAGGCTCACATCGCGCCTCCTGAGTCCATTCTGGAGGAGGCTGCCCCCCTCGATCATGCCTCGACCTTCTCGACCCTTATCGCCTCCCTGGATCCCCCACGCTCGCAGCCTGCAACCACGAAATTTGTGAAGAAGCTGGATGGAATCCAGGAAGTCTCTCTACCCCCGAAAATCCCTCGAATGGTAGTCCTCTCCCTTGCTGAGAAAGGGCTAGTTGGACAATTATGGGTCTATGGCCTTCGCCAAAGAGCATCCAGAAAAGGGTCGAGCGTAATTGGCTGGAAAAAACGCAAGGAAAATTCTCCATCAGATTATGTGGTAGGGGTTTCTTCACCTTTCATTTTGAAACCAAGGAAGATAAAGACCCGGTCTTTAGAAATGGTCCTTATTTCATGGATACCAGGAGACTCTATTTGAACAAATGGACGCCGGATTTTGACTCAGAGCTAGATGTCCCAAATGTTGTCCCGGTTCGGGTTCGGGTCCCCCACTTACCTCTTCATTGCTGGGGGGACGACTCTGTCAAAGCAATCGGGAATGGAGTCGGAAAGTTCATAGACAGAAGTGAACTGAAGGACAACATGCAGGCTTGTGCCAGAATCTGTCTCGAGGTAGATCTTGGCAAAAGACTATTGGAAGCAATCAATTTGAAGGTGGATAACTGGATGCATATACAATAGTCAGATTATGAACAAACGTCGTTCAAATGCAAGGTATGTCACGAATATGGTCATTTTGCAAATAGATGCCCGAAAACAATTGAGATAGTAAACTCAGACAATCCCGAATCCCATTGGGAAGTTATCAAAAAGAAAAAAACCCTCCTCCAATTCTAAAACCCTGATGCCTACGACCTCTCATCCCCCCCTATTGGTCGACCCTAACAACCCTCCTCTTCCTGAACCCTCACTAGTTTCCTCTCAACCCTCATCCGAACCCATCTCTTCAAACCCCTTCTCCGCTTTGGAATCTATGGAAGAAGACCCCCCATTACATTCCTCCCCCCCTCCACATCCAGACTTATTCCCCCTCCCTCTCCCTCCAAAACTGCTCCTCCCTCATCCTCCAAGCCCTCCTTCGCCCGAATTATCACAAGAAATGCGGCTAAGGATCTGGGATCTATCTTTGACTTATCAAAAAAATCAGGACCAGGAAGGAAAACAACCAAGCGCCACAGGGATGAGGCAGTTGATCTTAAAATGAATGCTAGTTAATGTTGTGCTAACCTCATATCAGATATAAACTTTTCTTTGTTTTGTTTTACTTATCCTTCATGGATTTGATTATGAGAATGTGATTGTCAAACAATGTCCTCAGTGAAATTATGAGTTTGTCATAAGCTTAAAAAGCATAATTTTAAATGACAGAACATAAGCAATATTAAACACAATAAACACACATAACAGAGCTTAATACATATAATTTTGATAAAGGAGTTCACCCCTCCTAGGCTACATCTCCTTGGTCCAGCTTCATAGTGTGACTTTTGTATTAGCTTCAAGTGTGCTCAAATTGCTGTTACAAGCTTCAAAACCTCTTGGAACATGTTCCAATGAGTTTAAACATCATAATCTCCCAAAAATGACTATTTTTTTACTGAATTTGGACTCTGGATGCTCTGGCAATGACCACAACACCTGGTGGCCCTAGCCTTCAAAAATATTAAAATGCACAAAAAATACCTGTAGATGACCTTTTCTGCCTCTGTAACCTACTCCATTGAGTTCCCAACATGCCAATTAGCCTAGAATGACTTTTACTGAGCTCAATTTGGTCGAATATTGAGTGAGTTATGACCAAAACCAATTTTGCCCCAATTTCTCCTCTAAAAATGGAGGAACTGCCAGTTAACATTCTAAATATAGAATTCCCACCAAAATTGGCGTGCCTCCAGAAAACCTGCCAACTTAATCTTCGGCTTAATTAGCGCCAAGCAGTACTTATTGGTGGATAAACATGGATTAATTGAATAAGCGTGTTTTATGGTTAATGTTGGTTTAACGTGGTTAAACCATGTTTTAATGTTAATTAGACCACATTAATCTCCACCGATCATTTAGCTCTGGCTCTCGATCTTTAGGCTCGGCCACATGGGGAGGGAGCTAGCTCGTGGGGTTGGCCCCCTCCAACCCCCAACTATCAGATGATGTTAATTCAAATGTGCGCGAAGAACCTATGGGTTAAGAAACACCCAGTAGGCGAGATGGTTAGGCGGTCGGTTGTCGGGCGTGAGGTTAGGAGTTCAACCCCCACTCTGCCTCATAATTTTGCACGGAGCTATAATAGAACTCCGACCCCCAAACTTAAAGCTTTTTCCAGGTTTGGACCTTCGCTAGGTTTAGTTAGAGAACTGTCTATATATAGTTGAACTCCACTGTGGTTGTAAGAACTTTAATATATATATATATATATATATATATATATATATATATATATATATATATATATATATATATATATATATATATATATATATATATAATATGTTAAATCATCCACCATATAGCCAATAGCCAATTTCCAAACATTAATATGACTTGAAATTTCGACCCCCATAGGTTAGGAGTTCGCCCACCAGAGAGGACATGTGGTGCCCTCTGGTTGGGTTATACTCCAACCTTAAAAAAAAATTTCAAATTCCAACTTGGGAAATTGGGAAATTTATCTCTTCACTTAACCCATCTGGCGAATCTGAAGATGACACTTGTCACAGTGCCACTGGCTACAATATGGAGAATATTCTTGCAATTCTGACTGTACCTGCCACATCAACAATGTACATGTTATGCTCCTTTTTTACCTGTTTTGGAAAAATAACAACAGACGATAACTCAGTGATACGAACTCATATTTTTATCAAACGAGTTGCGACGGAATCTTGGCGACGAACTATCTCCGGTCGTTCAGGTTCAAAGAAATTTCGAGCACTTTGAATTTTTATCTAATTTTAGGCCCTGACCCAAATTCTGATCAGACCTTCCTACTAACAGGATTTTGGACCCACTAAAGCTGATAATTATCTTCTTGAGCTTCAAAAATCTTCTGCTTTCAAGTTATATCAACTGATTTTACTCGACAAGTCTTACTTGAAAATTATCTTGACATGCCTTGCATCGCAACTGGCTATGTATCTCAACCACTGTTCTTTGGTTATTGCTGAACCACTTCAGCATTGTTGACTGTTGTTGACTGATACATATCCAGTTGTACTGCATTGATCTCTATGTGCTTGGAAAACTGTTAGCCTTCCCATTGAGAATGAAGTCCCTCTTGCAACAAAGGCATACAAGCTTATTCTTGGAAATCCTCTTACCCAAATTAAACTTGCAAAATGAGTAAACTCCTTGTTGTAGAGGTAAATCCCCTCTGCGGACAGAGGCGATCCCTACTAGCCCAGATCGGGTCTAGCAACAATCGTATCACGCTAAGGCGCAAGTTCCTAATTGCAATAGACCAAATTGCGAAGAAGGCCTACCTTAAGTCCAACGCTGTTGTTCGTAGAGAAGATAGCACTCCCATTTCCTTGCTCCGGCAGATCACAATTCTCCCACTTGTCGCGATCGAACACCTGCATACACAAGAAACATAGCGAACACACAAGCGTAAACCCAATATACGCAATTATGTATCAGTCAGAGAAGATACAACTCATGATCACAATGAACAATACGAGTGGAACCATAACCAAAGTCACTTATCATTAATTAATATAAAGAAAGATACAACCTGGCTCTGACGCTGAATCCTCCTTCAGCGGGTTGACGGCGGAATACGTCTCGGTAAAGCTCGTCGGGAATGGGACAGGCCTCTCTCTTCGGTTGTCTTGAAAATAATCTCCTTGCTACTGATTTGGCTCTATGAGGACTATCAAGGCTCTTGCACCATTCTTTAGGCTATGAAGGCTCTTGGAGACTAGCTTACAAAGGAAAATGACAAGCTTATATAGATGGTGGAAGGGGAGTTGGGATCCCTACAATCATGGGATTGGCCCTATCCTCAAGGAAGCTTCCATGAGAGGTGGAAAACCACTTCCTCTACATGGAGATCCGGAGCCAAACCTCCCAACTCAATTTAGAGACCAGTTCAGGAATTGGTTGGAGTCAATCTTCCGCCATTTATTTTTAAAAAACACTCCTTAATAAGCCTGGCGCGGGTACAACACTGAGACAGTGCGCCAGCTGGCGTGCCCTCTTTGGAGGATTTCCCCCATTGGCGCGGGTATAACACTGACTAATTGCGCTAAGGCCAAAAAGGCTATTTTTAGGGTTTTTCACAAGGAATTGTCTTCAGGGGAATGAATGTCCTTGTTCAAGGGGATGCCATGAAAGTGGTTTCAGGTCATGTCACTGCTCACAGGTCACGGAATAAGCCCTCCAATGTGCGGGACGGGGGATTGCAGGGACGGTGACAAATTGCTGTGTAACAGATGCCCCCTAAAGCATGAGGCCCGAGAGAGAGAGAAGGGTGAAATGCTTTACGAGAACATGTCCAACTGAAAACACTGCCGTCGGAAAACCTGCATAGAGAAATACAACTGATATCTCAAATACATGATATATGTGGTATGGGTGCAGCTATCCATAACAGAGTATACAATAATCCATATCCAAGGCATGGACGCAGCCATCCAATGAGGATCGATAAATAGACTCAGGCATGGTCGCAGCCATCCAATGAATGATTCATGTAACCAATCATAATAATCCACATAATCGCAGCTTGGATTCTAACGGACAAAATCCAGGGTCTTGCGCTCCATCTCAACTAGAACAAAGTACAATTTCAAGCATGTGAATAAGTAAGCTGAAGTCAAACATGCAAGAACATCGCCTGATTACCAGCCAATGATGAAAGCTGTTAACAAATGCGAGAGGTACCACCAATAGTGACAATGGTCCTCAAGGTACTATAGGTACAATCTACACCATGTAAATCAGTGAGCTGGCGTCGAACACCCATAGAATCACTCGATCGGAGGCCAATGATGAAAACCTCACGTCGAACGCGAAGAACCTACCATTGAGGCATGCAGGCTCCAAGGTACCAGAAGGGAGTCTCTAGATCGGCTTCTCGGATAATGAGCTGAAGTCGACAGGAAGTGACCTTGATCGAAGGTGGTCCATAGTGTTTCCCACATCATCGATGCGAGACAGAGGAACATAATGTCTTTGTGAATCAGGATCAGATGAGAGTCAAAGGAGGGTTGAGACTTTGCAGAGGTCAACTTCTCTTGAACATATTGGCGGCATGATAGTGGATTTGGAAGTATTTGACATCAAAAGATCAGGGGTCATGATGACGAGGAAAAGAGCAGATGAGAGGTCAAAAAGGATTACCCAAACCCATGGAGGAAAACAAATAATGAGGTGAGATGTCCCCAACCCGACACGAATGCAGACAAGTGCCATGTTCAAGAGCGACATACTACCGACATGACGATGATACTGATTCCATTTTCCCCACCATTTCTGGTGAGTACCCCAATTATTTTTGAAGACAAGCTTGAAGGGGATAGCATATGCTTGTAATATAAATCTGTCCTTCGGACGAATCCATCCTAGTACATTTAACGAGCCCTAGGAAGGAGAAACTCGAATATCGTCATTATGACTGAATCCAATGTCATCAGGGTTTAACGAGTCTAACAAAGGAATAACTCGACGTCTTTTCATGTTTAGAGAGTTTGAAAAGACAACAGAAAATTAAACTCCAACGGTCCCTTTTCGTAAATAGTTCCTCAAATCCAAAAAGGTAGAAAACTATGTCTGAGAAAACCTACTAGTCGCGATAGGCTAGGGTATTCATTTTTCGTAAATAATCTGTCCTAGCCCGAAAAAGGGGTAAATGTATACTGGGTAGATGTCATTTCGCAACCACTTTAACGAGATCGAAATGATAAGGGACTCGACAATCTTTTCATGTTTAGAGAGTCAGAAAAGAGCTTAAAGATGACTCGAGTGGTATAAAGGGTAGCAACTGGTTCCGGTAATGGTGGAACTACTCAGAATAAATAAAGGTTAAGAGGCTGGCTAACGAGACCACTTACCGCAACAGTTCCTCAGGAATGGGTAAAACAACCAAGTGAAGGCATATGATCGGCCAAGCAGATAGTGATGATGGAGTGAAAAAACCAAGGCTCATCTGGCAAAAACAGGCTGATAAAATGACAATCACAAGAGATAAAATGAGAATGGTTTCATTTTTACACAAGCTTGAAATCAGGAAACTTTGCTTGAAGTTGGTTTCATTTTTACACAAGCTTGAAACAAAGATAAACTATGCTTGAAACCAGTTTCATTTTTACACAAGCTTGAAATGGAAACAAACTATGCTTGAAAAAGTAAGCATGCCCCCAGCATGGTGACTCAATTCGAGGTACACGCCCCCCAAGCTTCAATCCATATGAAAGGTAGATGGAGTGAAGGTTCAAGTTACGAGATCAAGAGAAAGACTCGACTGGGATTTTACAAGAACTTATCAAAGACTCAAATTGAACAGGAACGTGTTTCATTGTTTTAACGAGGTTGACACATTAAAAGAACTATCCTCATAAAAGCTTGTTTCATTTTTTAAGGAGCTTGACACAAGAAAACGAACTCTGCTCCGACAACCTTGTTTCATTTTTTAAGGAGCTTGACATAAGACAAGGAACTCTGCTCCAACAACCTCTCATCATGATGAATAAGAAGTCAAGGCTTCCAAGAGTTCCGCACCGGATGGGAGAACAACATCTTGGAAATCAGGACCCAATGTTGCCAGTACACGATGCACGATCGCACCATCATTGAATACAGGCACGGGGTAGGTAGCCACATAGTTGACCTGCGGTGGGGAAAATACAACGGGTGGATAAAAACCAGGAAGGGATGATGGTGGGCCAGTTGCCACATCAGGACCAAAGAACGAAAGCTGATCAATGGTCGCGATCCGTCCTTCATGTGGAAAACAGACCACACAAAAAAGGGAGGAGACAAGCACTCCCATGGCATAGGTGTAATCGTGCCCCAAGATCAGATTGAAATCCAAGGGGCCTGGAACAACCATGACGTCCATATGGATGATTTTACCTCCCAAAGTAACAGGTAACCTTGGAAGGATCCCTAACGGTTACCTAGTTATTCTGTTGAATGTCAACAGATTTTGCGTAACAGGCGCAAGCGGCGGCGAACCGAAAGCTTGCCATGTACTTGAGGATAGAACACTAACAGATGCGCCTTCGTCTATAATGGTGCTGGGTACAACCAGACCAAAGGCCTGTACCGTTATCTCGAAAGGCACATAAGACGGAAGGCGGTATCCTGCAAATCGATTCCAATCAAAGGAAGCAAATAAAATACTCAGAGGGGCTACCATCGAACCGAGAAGGTCTTCCCCTGGTGTTACGGAAGAAGGAGCATCCTCCACGACCTCCATCTCGAAGGTGGGAGGGGTATCCTCTAGAACCTCCATCACGGGAGGCGGAGGAGCAGCTTCTTGAGGTATAGGGACAGGAGAATCTTTCTCCAAGTCTGAAGAATCTGAAGAAACCAGAAGGACATGGGGGGTGTGAGGTCCACTCTCAACAGAAAAGACCTGGTGCACCGTAGACGGGGCCAGTTCAACCGATCCCACGACCAATGGTTGGTGGGGGATGGATTCCTGAATTTGAATTTCCAAGGGAGCGGGATCGACCAAGGATGACTCTTGGCCAATCGTAGGATCAGCTGGCGGAGGACTCAAAGAAAGCTGTTTATAACTAGCCGGGAGGCATGGTGTAGAAACGGTTGCGTTGTCCAAGACTCTTTTGGCCTCATCCATATACGGACAAAGGTGAATGGCATGGTGCCCTTCACACAACTTGCAGGGATTGGTAATCTTACCCTGCTTCTTAGGAGCCTTACCAACACTAGCTGAAGACGTGCCCCCAACCTGACTCCCAGAAGCCAAAGGCAACGGGAGATGACCGTCGGACCATGATTCGAGCACGTTGGGGATGCCAAGGCAATCTCGAAGAAGATGGTCTCCTATGCACAACATGCGAGGGAACTTGAATTTCCGTGGAGGGTTGGGAGGTTTATCAAGAGGAGGTGTTTCAGAAGCAGTAGTTATAGCTTTAGCCTCTCTCTTATCAGACTTCTTCTTCTTTGTCTTCTTCTTAGCCACCTGGTTACTTGAATCCAGGCTTTCACCAAGTGAAGTAGAAGAGGAGGACGCAGAAACAGGCAAAGAAGGGGAGAGGTCCACCTTGGAATCAACATGATGTTGTTCAGGCGGAGGAACTGATTGAACAGTAGCCGGGACATTTGGGACCACAGAGGTTGAAAATAAACAAACAAGTAACCCAACAGTTAACCCAGGAAGGGACAAGGTTGCCATATAAGGAGCGCCAACATTCCCAAAAGGAGTAAAATGACCAGGATTCCCATCGGAGGGGATTCCTTGGTTGGTGAACTCCAGAAAAGTGGCCATCAGAAACTACTCAGCACAAAACCCTAAGGAAACTAACTTTAACCAAGAATATTTCGTGGGCAGTTAATTTTTAAAACATTGAAACAAAACTCTACCATTTCATCTTTTTAAGAGTCGAGAAATAGGCAAAAGGTGACTCTATCGCTTTCAATTTTGAAACAAGCGTGAAAGGACAAGCACTTGGTGATCTTTTCAAATTTAGGGAGTCAGTAAAGACCAAACTGACTACTCTAGAACTCTAGGCAAAGGGTGTACCAAATAACCGTGAACTGCAATATACACCTTGGTTTCAAAATGAAGGAGAAATCAACCAAGGACTTGACGTACGTGCAGGCAATCTCCCCGAATGCTGTGTCCAATGTATCACGGGTATAGGGCGGCAGACTTGGCTTCCTATGGATAAAGGATAGCAACCTAGTGGGGTCTCCCTTTATATACGCGACGGTACGGGGAGCACAAGTCCGTACTAGCGCTGTCTAAAGCCAAGAGGCGAACGACAGCTACTAGGTTTAACGACGCCGGAACACGTCTCTAACTTAGACCTCTAAATGTTTCGTTAATGTTTCAATGTTGCCTTAGTGTAAATTGAATAAATTTTAATGTTAATCTTCAATTATGTTCTGGTTTCAAGGCCCTAACGCATGTCATTTGAAAATCTCCTATATGTAGCTATATGAGAAAAGAAATCTTTCAATTCGATGAATGCTATCTAGTTAAGGGAAGAACTTCAAACAATGATGCAACAAACAACAATACTGAAAACAAAATTTTTCCAAACTAGATGACTTTCACTATCCAAAAGTAATCTAAAACATCTAAGGATGCGAATTATGCAATGTAATCTATGCAAAATCCCCTTTTCCGAAAACTATGCAATTGTAATCTATGCACAATTTCCTTTTTATTTTCAAATGATAAGAATGCACTCAATGCATTTTTCGATGAAATGAGAATCTACTTAATGCATGCTTTTAATGAAAGAGAATGCACTCAATGCGATTTTTAGCTTTCAATCATTAAACAATGTGATCTAAGTTCAATGATAAATCTCAAAAATAATTTTCAATGCAATATGGTTTAATACATGAAAAGAAAACTTTGAAACGAAAACTAAAAGAACGCAAAACTTCTTAATGAAAGGATGAATGCAAAAGGGATGCAAACACACACTAAGAATGCAATCGTTGTTTTAAACACTTTGTAACGAAATTCCTCAAAAGGCTACAAGACATATGAGGTCAAGCACAAAAAGGACTTCCAAAGTATGAGTTCAAAACAAGGCATTCATTCCCTTTTACATCAAGAAATCATGGAAAGAAAACATTTCAAACAATGAGCAATGTAATCTATGCTCATACAGAGAAAAGACTAGAAGGGAAAGACACACTGGTGAAGGATTTAGGGACAAAGTCTCAATTTTCACACACCCTGAAATTGGCACGACTTTCTCATTGACAACTAGCGCCAACTGGCGCGTCTTGTTCACTGACAACTAGCGCCAATGGAAAATTGGTGCGGGTTGCTAACTGACAACAAGCGCCAACACCTGAAAATGAAAAAACAAAGAATTTCTCCCAACCAATACCAGACTCACCACTTCGAGCAGAATCTAAAAAAAACCCAGAAGCAAAGTACTGACCAAAAGAAACTTCCGAACAAGGGAAAACCCTAGCACCTACAACAGATGGCGCGACTGTCTGGCTGTAATCTGCGCCAAACAGGGGAAGGCGCGAGTGATGAACTGGCAACCGGCGCCAATTGGCGTGACTGTCAGGGTGGAAACCGCGCCAATGAAGCCAACAATGAAAAGATGAAAATTCAGAAAAACAGAGGTCAAATTTGATCCTCTGGGGGCTGAACAGGGGTTTTACACTAGAAAAAGGCGAACCAAAAGAGTTGATCAAGCAGACAAAGACCAAAATCAACCGAAAAGACAAGACAAAATCTAATTAATGTATCCCCAGCGGAGTTGCCAATTTGTTGTAGAGGTAAATCTCCTTTGCGGACAGAGGCGATCCCTACTAGCCCAGATCGGGTCTAGCAACAATCGTATCACGCTAAGGCGCAAGTTCCTAATTGCAATAGACCAAATTGTGAAGAAGGCCTACCTTAAGTCCAACGCTGTTGTTCGTAGAGAATATAGTGCTCCTGTTTCCTTGCTCCGGAAGATCACAATTCTCCCACTTGTCGCGATCGAACACCTGCACACACAAGAAACACAGCGAACACACAAGCGTAAACCCAATATATGCAATTATGTATCAGTCAGAGAAGATACAACTCATGATCACAATGAACAATACGAATGGAACCATAACCAAAGTCACTTATCATTAATTAATACAAAGAAAGATACAACCTGGCTTTGACGCTGAATCCTCCTTCGGCGGGTCGACAGTGGAATACGTCTCGGTAAAGCTCGTCGGGAATGTGACAGGCCTCTCTCTTCGGTTGTCTTGACAATAATCTCCTTGCTACTGATTTGACTCTATGAGGACTATCAAGGCTCTTGCACCATTCTTTAGGCTATGAAGGCTCTTGGAGACTAGCTTGCAAAGGAAAATGGCAAGCTTATATAGATGGTGGAAGGGGAGTTGGGATCCCTACAATCATGGGATTGGCCCTATCCTCAAGGAAGCTTCCATGAGAGGTGGAAAACCACTTCCTCTACATAGAGATCCGGAGCCAAACCTCCCAACTCAATTTAAAGACCAGCTTAGGAATTGGTTGGAGTCAATCTTCCGCCATTTATTTTTAAAAAACACTCCTTAATAAGCCTGGCGTAGGTACAAAACTGAGACAGTGCGCCAGCTGGCGTGCCCTCTTTGGAGGATTTCCCCCATTGGCGCGGGTATAACACTGACTAATCGCGCCAAGGCCAAAAAGGCTATTTTTAGGGTTTTTCACAAGGAATTGTCTTCAGGGGAATGAATATCCTTGTTCAGGGGGATGCCATGAAAGTGGTTTCAGGTCATGTCACTACTCACAGGTCACGGAATAAGCCCTCCAATGTGCGGGACGAGGGATTGCAGGGACGGTGACAAATTGCTGTGTAACACTCTTGGTGTCAACATAAGAAACCAACTTGTTCTGCAATGGCTGCAAAACACTTTGCATCTCGTCCACTTCTCACTGAATGGACATCAAACTTCCTGCAACATCTTGTCACAAGAACACAATAAATATTGAAAAGAAAACATATGAAAGAATTTAAATGACGACCACCTCGTTTTTTCTCCTTCAAAGCAATGACTATCACCTCCTGTAACATCAAGTACATAACGATATTCTTGCACATTGGTGTATCCAATATCGACTCACAATCGACAAACACCATCGACTAAAACATAAGTCGATCAACATAATCGACAAACATAGTCGACAAAGAAAATGCGACATCAACAACACAAGTTGACATGAAATGTGCAACACAATCGACATAAATCAATATGAAATGTGTGCGACACGATCGACACAAGTCGATAAACATATGTACACAATCGATATAAATCGATATGAAATTTGTTTAACAAAATCGACACAAGTCGATAATAAATATGTGCGACACAATTGACACAATCGACAAACATATGTGCAATAAAATCGACACAAGTCGACATTCCAAGATACATATTGACAATACTCATGCATGTATCTATTTACAATGAACTTATCACAAGTCCTCTATTTACATATACAAAATCTCATGCATATGTACACCCTTAAACTCTCTTTTTCAAGTACAAACAAGTGCACAAACCCAAAACGTATGAGTGATCATAAGAGCTGAACTGAATGATAAATTGCTGCAACATAAATGAGTGACATACCCATATTTTACACCATCTTGGCGAAATTTTTGCAACAAAAAGAAATGCCTTCAACCGAACAACATTCACATGCATTCTTGCATCATACAAGTTCTAATAATCTGTTGCAACTTGTCATAATTCAACAGAAATTCATGCATACATAAGGCTGAAATTTGCATTTATGTACAAAGTAAATGCATGCCTTACTTGGTCAAGAAATCGACCATTTCTTACCAAACCACTTCAATGGTAATTTTTCCTGCTGAACTTCCTCTTCTTGTGAATCATCTTGACTCACATCGATGATGGAATCTCCTATTCCATTCTCGCCAGTGTTTTTATCCACTTGCTTCAAATGCTTTGGATAGTTGGATGTAGTGTCCAACATTGGGCAATGAGATGTCCCTTCTTTTGACAATAAGTGAAAAGCTTTTGCATCTTCTGTTCAAGTCACCTTTGCTTTAACTGTTTCTAGTATGCTATCATTCTCTTCCAACATCTTGAAACTTGATGGTTATACAAACCACAATATGAGCAACAACTTTTTATCCCATTCATGCATGCAGATTTGTCATGCTTAACATAATCATAAACAACATGATTGTAGGAAGAATTATACCTTGAATGTTGCTTTGAATTTCCATCTTTATCACCTTCTTGAGAAGATGAACTTGAAGAGGTTCCAGCTCTCCTTTGAAGGTAAACAACAATGTTCATGTCCTTAGAGTTGTGACAACTTTCTTGTTTTCCATAAGCTGCATGTCTACAAGCATCCTGCTGCAACATGGGTTTGAAAAAATTGCATTCATCTTGATTGCAAACTTTACATGTTTGAGGGTTTGAACCTGTAACAAAAGTCCTTCTTGGAACTGTTTCAAGTGCCTTCATGGCTTTAGAACTTTCTCCATAAAATTGTCCATAGCCAAGACCCAAATGCTTAGGCCTTTCCTCAACCATAATTGGCTCAACTATGCCTTGTGCATGTTTGCCTAATCCTTTACCTTCATAGCCCATTTTGATCATCAATTTGGACCCTATTCCTCTAGTGTGTTTTTCAAATGAACCTACACATTTATCTTGAGAGGAAATTGAAGACAAATTTGAATTATTTACCTCCTCTTCAAGAACATGCTTGGCTAGGGCTTCTTTGGCATCATGGAGTTGAATCTCCATCTCATGCATTTTTTGAAGAAGTTCTTGCTTCTCTTTCTTCATAGCAACCAATTGCTCTTGAAGTTTAGTGTTCTCCCACATATCTTCATACAACTGTTGCACCATATCTTTCATGATGTATAAATCCTGCTTCATCTCTTTATCAAAGAGTCTTGCAAAGGAGGATGGTTTAAAATCATCACTTAATGAAGTTTCCATCATAATGTAATGAATTAAAGAGCTTCACAACAATTTACAAAGCTTTATGCCCTGACATTTTTGCTGTAGATTCAAGCTCATCTCTGCAGCTTGTATCTCTTCAATCACCTCAGCCTCTTATGCAATTAATTCCTCTTGTGCTTCAATTGTTCCTTAATTTGTCCTTTGGGTAAGGATGATGTTTTCTCAACCTTCTTCCTTCTTTTCCTAACTTCAGGACTAGGTATCAGTAGCTTCCCTTCTCCTTTAGCAATCTCAACCTTGTAAGCATCAGTAAATTTGCACTGTTAAAAACCCTTCAAGTAAAACAAGCAAGCAACCTTGTGCTCTGATACCAACTAGATCTGAAAATGAATGCTAGTTAATGTTGTGCTAGTTTCATATCAGATATAAAATTTTCTTTGCTTTGTTTTACTTATCCTTCATGGGTTTGTTTATGAGCATGTGATTGTCAAAAATGTCCTTCGTGAAATTATGAGTTTGTCATAAGATTAAAAAGCATAATTTTAAATGACAGAACAAAAGCAATACTAAACACAACAAACACACATAACATAGCTTAACACAGAGAATTTCGATAAAGGAGTTCACCCCTCCTGGGCTACATCTCCTTGGTCCAGCTTCATAGTGTGACCTTTGTATTAGCTTCAAGTGTGCTAAAATTGTTGTTACAAGCTTCAGAACCTCCTGGAACCTGTTCCAATGAGTTTAAAACATCATAATCTCCCAAAAATGACTATTTTTTTGCTGAATTTGGACTCTGGATGCTTTGGAAATGACCCCAACACCTAGTGGCCCTGGCCTTCAAAAATATTCAAATGCACAATAACACATGTAGATGAATTTTTTTGCCTCCGCAACCTACTCCATTGAGTTCCCAGCATGCCAATTAGCCTAGAATGACTTTTACTGAGCTCACTTTGGTCGAAAATTGAGTGAGTTATGAACAAAACCAATTTTGCCCCAATTTCTCCTCTAAAACTGGAGGAACTGCCAGTTAACATTCTAAATTTAGAATTCCCGCCGAAATTGGTGCACCTCCAAAAAAACCTCAACTTAATCTTCGGCTTAATTAGCGCTAAGCAATACTTATCGGTGGATAAACATGGATTAATTAAATAAGCGCGTTTTATGGTTAATGTTGGTTTAACATGGTTAAACCACGTTTTAATGTTAATTAGACCGCATTAATCTCCCCCGGTTGTTTGGCTCTGGCTCTCGGTCTTCGGGCTCGGCCACATGGGGAGGGGGCTGGCTCGCGGGGCTGCCCCCCTCCAACCCTCAAGCATCGAATGATGTTAATTCAAATGTGCGCGAAGAACCTATGGGTTAAGAAACACCCAGTAGGCGAGATGGTTAGGCGGTCAGTTGGCGAGCGTGAGGTCAGGAGTTCGACCCCCACTCCGCCTTATAATTTTTCACGGCACTATAATATAGCTTCCACTGCCATAATTAGAGCTTCTGCTAGGTTTGGGCCTTCGCTAGGTTTAGTTAGAGAACCCTCCATAAATAGTTGAACTCCGCCGCGGTTGTAAGAACTTTAATATATATATATATATATATATATATATATTTGAACTTTTTAAAGGTTTAAGTATAACCCAACCAGAGAGCGCCACGTGTCATCTCTGGTGGGCCAACTCCTAACCTATGGCGGTCGAAATGTCAAGTCATATTAATGTTAATATGACTTGACATTTCGACCGCCATAGGTTAGGAGTTGGCCCACCAGAGAGGACATGTGGCGCTCTCTGGTCGGGTTATACTTAAACCTTAAAAAAAGTTCAAATTCCAACTTAGGAAGAATTTGAGGTCATTGGGCAATTTCTCTCTTCACTTAACCCATTTGGTGAATCTGAAGACAACACTTGTCACAGTGCCACTGGTTGCAATCTGGAGAATATTCTTGCAATGTTGATTGTACCTGCCACATCAGCATTGTACCTATTCTGCTCCTTATTTTTATGTTTTGGAAAATGAACAACAGACGATAACTCAGTCATACGAACTCAGATTTTGATGAAACGAGTTGCACCAGAATCCTGGCGACGAACTCTATCCAATCGTTCAAGTTCGAAGCAATTTAGAGGACTTTAAAATTTTAGCTAATTTTAGGCCCTGATCCAAATTATGATCAACATCTCGAAAGGATATATCTCTAGGAACACAACAACCAACAGACTCATTTATTGGAGGGAATAGTAATAAAGGTCCAAGTCAACAAATATTAGGAGGGAAGTCTGGGTATATACCCTCAACCCTTAAGCAATGAAAGCTCTCACATGGAACTATAGGGGATTAGGGCACCCCTCCAAAACAAATTCCCTAAAAGACCTCATCAATCAAGAACAACCGGACATAATTCTCATACAAGAAACCAAACAGGAAGAAAATGATATGGAAAAAATCATAACCAGACTCAAGTAATACTCAGGCATAGCTGTAGGATCCAGAGGCGCATCAGAAGGAATAGCTCTAATTTGGAACAAGAATACATGAAAACAACAAATAATCTCAAAGACCCATCACTAGATAAAATCCAAGTTACAAAATGTGCAAGGAGACATCGTGATCACATTTTACAACATATATGGGCCAAATCACTATTGTGACAAAGAAGTGTGTTGGCGTTCTCTCTAGACTGATTTGGAAAGTGAAGGCAATAGTAATTTTATCAATGGAGGCGATCTGAACTTGGTTTTGCACCCAAAGGAGAAAAGAGGGGGAGTTTTTACTCCCGATCCCTTAAGAGATCAGCTGGAACACATTATAAGAGATCATGATCTAGTGGATATAATACCAAGAAATCGAAGCTACACCTGGAACAACAACATGATTGGCCCAGGGAACATCATGGAGCGGCTGGATCGCTTTCTTGTGGCAGTCTCTCTTATCTCCCTTCTCAACGTAGCCAACTCCTCTATTCTGTCGTGCTCAGCTTCGAACCATTATCCTGTCTCTCTGTTTTTAGGCATGCAATCAAAATTTGGGCCCTTACCTTTCCGTTTTAATCCGCTATGGCGTGACTTCCAAGAGGCCAGAGAAATTATTGAAAGCACATGGCGAGCATAGGTAGAAGGGTCTCCTTTGTTCAAATGGGAGAAAAAATTAAAACTCGTCCGCACAACCCTTCGAAAATGGGCCAAAGAGCATTATAGAGAACCAAAGTTGGTTAAGAAATATATTAAAAGGAGGTTAGAGGAGACACATAATGAAATTGAGGATAAAGGCATCACCAAGGAAAAGCAAGTTCAAGAGAAGGAATTGTATTGGGAAATGTAGAACTCGAACAAAAAGGAGGAAGAAAAATGGAGGGTTAAGTACAGAAGTCTCTGGCTCCAGGTTGGGGACAAGAATACCACATACTTTCACAACCAATAAAAAATTGGAACTTCTAAAAACACTATCTCAGTTATAAAAGACGATGAGTGCAACACCTTACATGATCAAGTTGAGATCAAACTGGTAGAGCATCAACATTATAAAAGCCTCTTAACAGAAAATAAGGGGCTAGAGGATTATGAAGATCTATTGTGGCACACCCCGACCATGATCACTGAATAAATCAATGTTTCCTTAACCAAAGATATTGGCGAAGATGAGATTATTAAGGCGATATGGACTCTTCAGTCAGACAAAGCTCCAGGGATGAATGGTTTTTCTATTAGTTGCTATCGGATATTTTGGGAGGTAATCAAGAAGGATCTCATCAAAATGATACATTGGAGACAAAGGAAAAAAAATATAGGTGGATTCACCAGCTTGACCTATCTAGCCCTGATACCTAAAGATGCTCGTCCTTCTTCCTTCTCCAGATTCCGTCCTATATCCTTATGCAATTACACTTACAAAATTATCACAAAAATCCCTGCTACTGGTATCAAATCTTTCCTCCCTAGCCTTATATCTGAAAATCTGGGAGGATTCTTAGCCAATCGGTAAATCTTTGATTCCATACTGCTGGTACAAGAAGCTATACATTCTAGTATGAGCATAATGGAAAAGGGGTTTGTGATAAAGCTGGACCTTGCCAATGCCTTTGACAGAGTAAGGCATTCTTTTATCTACTGTGTCTTAAGAAAAATGGGTTTCAATGAAGAAATCATCTCTCTTATACTGCAAGCTTGCATCTCTCACCCTTGTATTTCCTCTTATACAAGCTTGCATTTCTCACCCTTGGATTTCCCCTCTGGTCAATGGGAGACCAGGTCCCTTTTTCCAATCTTTTAGAGGCCTCAGGCAAGGATGACCTCTTTCTCCTTTCCTCTTCAACCTCATGGTTGAATCTTTCAGCAGAGCTTTGAATTTCAATCGCCGATCGAGCTTAATTACAGGCAAAAAATTCTGCAATGGGACCAAAAACACGAACCACTCGCAATTTGCTGATGATACTTTATTGATGGGAGGGGCTTCATGCATAGTTTCAAGAAGATTTAAAAGCCTGCTCGACAGATTTATGCAATATTCCAAAGGATAAATCAGTTCCTTTAAAAAATGTATATGTGGTTGGAATGCCACTCAAAACACAATTCATAGCATAGCTCAAATTTTTGGGGTCCCATACAATTGGAACAATTTTTCAACTATCTCGGGATGCCAGTAAGCTGTGGACCTCTGAGAAATGAGGTGTGGAACATCACTCTTGACAAGATGAAGAGAAAAAATCTTCAATGGGGAGCTACTTGGCTGAACATGGCTGGGCACATAGTCCTAATAAAATCTGTTCTTTTAATTTGAAACATGGATTTTGTGATCCATAGTTTGTATAAAGATATCTTTCAGTAAAAATCACATATCAAATAATTTGTTCGACGCATTTCGAACCAGCTAGTGTGGTTCATCATCAGGACCATGAACCACACTAGCTGGTTTGAAATGCGTCGTCAAAATTATTTGATATGTGATTTTTACCGAAAGATATCTTTATACAAAATCTGTTCTTTCGACACTTCCTCTATACCACTTCTCCTTGCTACAAGCGCCAGTCAGTATTCATAACAAAATGGAGGTAATCCTCAGGGATTTTTTATGGCAAGGTGGCAAGCAAGATAAAAGGAAGTTCAATTTGGTAAAATGGAGACATGTCACCGATATGTATGAGAATGGAGGCCTTGCCATTTGCATTATGCAATTACTGAATCTAGCCTTTGGAGGGAAAATTGTTTGGAGGCTTATAACAGGGCAATCATCATGGTGGAAAAAAGTTATGGAGTGGAAATATCTCTCTGCCTCAAGACAATGCTTACTGGATCAATCCATCCCAAATAGACGATGCTCTCGCATTTTGTCCCTCTGTAAGAAAGTTGTAGCCTTCCTGCATGATCACATCTCCAAATTTCCTCATGGGGGCCTCAACATTGACATATGGAACGACAAGATCATGGGAAGGACACCCCTTGCAAACGATCCATGAATCCTTTGCATTCAACACCACCTCCAAGGGCTTGGCATCAATACATTAAATCAAATCTCTAGATGGAATGAAGCCAATCGTCTTTGGGATGGTTGGATGCTCCCAAACCTCCCTCCTCGTCTCCATAACGACAGATTAAAGCTCATGAGTATGCTAAATGGTGCATCCCCCTTGGAAATGGGAGAAGAAGATGATTTCAGATGGGATCCCATAGGGTCTCCCTACTCCTTCAAAGAAGGATATGAGATCCTTCGTGGGGATTTATCCTCCTCTCCACCGTGGGCTGTCTGGAAGCAAGTTTGGAAATCAGAAGCACTTCCCAAAATACAAATTTTCATTTGGACCTTAGCAAAGGGGAAGATCCTGACAATAAATAACCTAAAAAATAAAGGCATTCGGGGGGCCTCTAGATGTCCCCTCTATAATGTTGTTGAGGAATTTATACAATACCTTTTTCTTGCCTGCCCCTTTGCTCAAAACTACTGGAAATTCCTCACTTCTCCCCTTGTTATGGAGATCAAAGCAAATACATCTATTATAGAAACTATAACTCCATGGAAAAAGAAACATCTATGCACAAAAAAGAAAAAAAGCCCAATCAAAAAAATTTGGGACACTTTGCCTTGTGTCCTCGTTTGGAATATATGGCTTACGAGAAACAAAATCATCTTCCGAGGTAAAAAACCTTTTAAGAGAAAGGTGCAGAGTAAGACTTGGAGCCTAACTTTTGAAGCCATCCTTGCAAAGAACAACAAATACTTCAATGTTAATGATATGCAAGTTGAGGAAAGACGGATATTCAAATGTGTGCTTGAATACCTCCCTAAATATCAAAGGCCTCCTGCAAGGCAACCCAATCATAAAGAGCAGTGGAAGGTAAGACTAAAAGAGAAGGAATTCTTAGAATGGCTCGAGGGTATCCACCAACCCAAGCTCTTCTTTGATGGTGCATCAAAGTCAAATCTTGGGGCAACTGGTGCGAGGGGCCTCATTATGGATGAACCTGGCGATCATATTGCTTACTTTGAATGGGGCTTGGGCCTGATGTCAAACAATAAGGCGAAAACATATGCCTTGATGCAAGGTCTCCAATTAATTAAGAAACTCAGAATAAAAAATGTATTGGTGTTTGAAGACTCCTCTATAGTTATCAAAATGATGATAAGCGCCTCAATGACCCCCAACATTTCTCTTAACAGACTTATAGCCAGAAACCTCATCCTGGCTCAGAACATTGGGGATATAGCCTTCTATCACATTCTCAGAGGCAATAACAAAAAGGCTGACTCTCTGGCCAGCTCAACCTGCTCCAAACCCCATGGTCTTCTCTTATCTCAAGGTATCTCAAAAATCACCCCAATCCCTTGATTTTTCCCATGTCCTCCCTTGTCATGTTGGTCTGCTTCATTTTATGTGCCCTCTCGATTATATTCCCGATCCCCTATCATGCCCATCCCTCCCCCCTCTCCTATCCCGTGACCCTGTCCCCCTCTCCTCTCCTTATCCCCTCTTTCCCCCGCGCGCACGCCTCCTTCCTCTCCTCAATTGATTTCTCTCCTTATCCCTCTGTATTAATTGCTTTCCCCTGCTATTTATTCGACACAGTGACTCGATGCTCCTCCTTTAGAACTGCTCCTATTCGACGCTCTCTCCCCATATTTCTCAATGTTTCTGTGCCTCCTGACTGCGCAATGCAAATATATTTTTGCAACGTCTTTCGTGGGCCTTCCTTGCATTTTATGGATCTTAAATCCTTCTCTCCCCTCACTCCTCCTGCTGTAGCTTCTTTGCAATCTTCTCTTCCCACAGTCAACATGAAAAGTGAGGATTGTTTTCATTGCTCCGACATGCAAGCAGAACTGGAGAAAATAAAGGCACAACACAAGATCACTTAGGAGAATAATGTATCAGGCATTAACTTCCTCCATTATTGAGCCCATTCCATTACAAAATAGCTGAGAGGAGTCAGCAACCATTGCGCCCATATTGAAGAAGCTTTGGAAAGCCTCCGCTACATGATGGAAAAAAGAACAACACCAAGTTCAAGCTCTACCAATACAGCCAACAATAACTCAGACAGTAGTCTCAGGACTCCGAATAACTCCAACAGGTAACGAAACAAAAGGGGTTAGTTCTATTTCAGTTCTCTTGTAGGTCCAGGGATAACTTCTCTATTATGTCCAATGTCTTTTAAATTCACTGTCACGCTGTTTCAGTTTGTCAGGATCTATAAAAAGTGAGGTGTTAAGTATAGTAACAATAGTCATTTTCCAAGAGGCTGGGTTTTAGGCGGTATACCCCTCCTTGGTAACTCTCTTTGTAACTTGGATGTAATGGAGCTTCGACTCACCTCTTTTTTTGGAATATAATCAACAATTGACTTTGTCAAAAAAATATATATACCTTGTATTATATAATTGTCTTTTTAAAAAATAGGTGATATAAAAAAATTATAAGTGTTTGGGTGATTGCTTTAGATTGAATCCCAAAAATGATATCTAATATATAAGGTTTACTAGATGTTTTTTATTATTTTTTTTATTTTTTTTAAGGATATAAACAATTTCATGGTTTATAAAAGATATTAAATGAAAGATGAAAGTTAATGTTAATATTTTAGATTCAATATATTTTTTTTGATATGGCTAATGTGTATAGTGTATGTATTGGTTATGAGAAAAATAATGATATCACTATAGAACTTGATGTTTTAGATAAGGGTTTGGGCTATATATGAATATAATCTAAGATAAGATGTATAAGAATGAAGTTAATAAGGCTAGGTATTAGAGTCTTAAAATAACCAAATTCATATATGATCAAAAACTCACTTTGTAAAATTGATATAATAAAAGACCAAAGTATCGATTTGAGGAGTTAATGAGTGAACATGTATGATACTTAGGGAAACGACCAACATGCCTTCTAATAACTTTATGATAGCTCATTGGTTGGATCCAAGAGCCTCACTTAATAGTATCCCATCAATGATAAAGATAAATTTTGAAACATTAGAAATATCCCAAGAAGAGGGAATGCAAACTCTTTAGTTTAATTGGAGGGTGGTGGTGATATTTAGAGAGAGAAAAAAATTATAATTATGACAATTAATAAATGTGAAGGAGATTTTGTTTAAGTTGTAAAAGTTGATTACTATTTGGTAAAAGTAGGAAAAGTTTATTTAAGGAGGGTTAATTTGAGCTACAACATGTTGGTAGTAAGTATGTGGGTATAAGAAAATTATAGAATTGGTTGTAAGTGAAATGGACCTAAAAATAACACATTTTCTACTCCAATTAGTATGTTTATTTATTTATTTATTTTTATTTTTATTTATTTATTTATTTTTTCTAGGTTAACAAAATAAGATTTTATTAAATCATGATAAATCTAAATACCGATTAGAGAAGAAGCTTTATATTCATTTTTTCACCACTAACTTATAAACATAGAAATGTTATGAATACACATTAGGATTGTTAGTAAACATTCAATCCAAAAGAAAAACGAAGAAACATGAGATCGATTAATTCAATGGAATATGGTGTAGTTCAAATTATACATAGATTGTGATGAAGTTGTGTGGAGGGTAGAACTAACCTATGCTAGTTTTATTACTTTATGTTTATAGAGAAGTAATCATAGCGAATTAGGGTTTGAAGTTTGGAAGGGGACTAAACAATATAAAATAAGGAGCATTTCAAATGTCTATCTTTATTGTGTAAATTTCAAAGTATATCGAGGATTTTTTTAAACAAGAACTATAATTCCATTATTATAGTGAACATTTCATCTATAATAAAATTATGTTTTAATGGTTTTAATCTTTAATCAATTTAAAATTTTTAAAATTGTAAACTGATTATAACTTTGTTTATGATATTTTACTGGCACAACCATATTAATAAAGTGATTGATATATTACAATCAACATCATTTAAGATAAACCCTAATGTAAGTTAATGTAATATCCCAAAATAGGGAATTTCTACACTATTGGGAATATCTTAAGATATTCCAATTGTGGAGCAACAGTAATATGTAAACACACCAATGGAGTAGCAGTGATACATTAACACATGGAATGTCAAAAGATCCACATAACCATCATATTAGATTATAGTAGCAACAATGTATACAAATCCTTGAGGAAACAATCACTCAAGTGGGGCAATACAACCCTCAATAGAACATATACATGATAAATGAAAAATACTGCTACATGAAGAAAGCCATGGCTATGACTGTGCAGTTTATGAAGAATAACTGCTGCAAACTGATGTCAATACATGAATATATCAGTACATAGCTCATACAATATGGGGAGAAAAGATAAACACTCCCAAAGGCAATTTCTAGACAATTCTGGAAGGATTGGCTGAAATATGCAGAAATACAAAATGCTGGAGTTGCAGGGTAGCAACTGCAACTCAGAAACTGGAAATGGATGAAGATAGCTGATGATACTGCATATGATGAATAGATCTCATCCAATGGATATCTCAGGTGAAAGGATGATCCAATCCCTGAAGATCTCACCCTCCAAAATAGTGGAGCAAGTCCCCACTGCAAATATGCTTAGAAATAACGCAGTCAAGGAGATGGACTCCGCTATATGAGATGGGAAGTGGTTGGCCTGATGCCAAAGATCTACAATCAGCTCCTAAATCTTCCTCACTAACCTCCCAGAGGAATAGAAGCTCCCTCTTCTGAAAGATGAGCCAAGGAAATGGTGTTGTGGAACCCTCCACTGCAACACCCTGCAACACAACGTTTCCTGCTACAGGAATAATGCTGTAGCTGAAGGAGGTGGCTTGGCCTTGAGCCTGAAATGTGGAGAATGAAGTACAATCCCTCAATACGCCTCTCAAGAAGGGAGAAGGATTCCTAAATAGGAAATCCCTTGTGCTAAGCAGCACAACAATCTCAGTTAAACAACTGAAGACAACAAATAGTCTTGCAGACCAAATTCTATATTCATCAACATATCCTTCTATCGCTGCCTTGTCCTCCCTTTATACAAATGAAAGCCTCCTTGCCTTGGCCCCCACACACATTAGGGTTTCCTTCACCAAATGATCTCTTCCTCTTTCACACTGCGCTGTCTTTCAAGGTGATCCACTCCCACTATGGCAGCGCTGTTGACTTGGTCAAACTTGACCTTGTCCTCATGCATTTGCCCCTTTTCACACCTGAGGGTGAAAAATAGAGCTACTCTGATGATCCCTTTCACATTATGAGGGATTTTATTCCTACTCATGGGCCTCCTTACCCATTTATTCATCTCTTAGATGATATAAGCAAAATTAATGTTCCAATTAGCTTCATGCTAATTTTGGGAACATTACAATCCTCCCCTCCCAAATGTTGCTTGTCCTCAAGTAACTGCAAGGATAGAAATGAAGGGCCTTCTTGAGGCATGAGGTTCAAATGAATTGGGATCTTCCATCCCCATATGAATCTTCCATCCCCAAGAAATCATCCAAACAAAATGAGTTACCCTCCAACATGGCAACTCCTGAAAGTCTTCCTCCACCTTTGGCTCATGCAAAGTATGTGGGCTGAAAATCTGATCATGGTAGACAAGTTAGTCTACCCCACGCTGTCCTTCTCTCCACTCATGATAAGTGTAGAGTATGTGCTGATCTTGGGTTGCAAAATTATTGCCCTCAAGTGGAAAAATGAAGAACAATCCTCCAAGGATCTCCTCTCCAACAATCAAGAACAAGCTGGCCCAAAATATCTCATCCATGATGAATAGGACATGATCATCATAGGGCATCCAAATGAGAAGTTTGCTGAAGGTTTTACATGATGCTGCATGATACAAACAATGTCTCAAATGGACACAGCGCAGTCTCTACCATTGCAACTTCAGAAAATGTTATGGCAAGTGATGTTTTGACAAATGGCTAGTTGTGTGGATCATCACATCTACTAGTGAATAGTAAATGAGTGAATGTAGCAACTGAGCATACAAGAATGAATCAAACACTTTCCCATGGTTAAAAAAGGGATGGCTGTCTCCATCATAATAGCTGGCAAAATATTGCTCATGAGGCTCAACAATAAACTTGCCCTCTTGTGGAGCAATGCACTGTATGACAATGGTAAGAAAATGCAAATGTTGTGTTACATAATCAATAGATGAAAAATTAACGTTCTCACCATGTGCTGAAAGTAAATTGATGCATGAATACATGAATAAGTTCATGCTCCAAAGGAACAATGTCGTTGGCCTATGCAAATAGGCTCCTGCCAATCCATATCTCAATTCTTTGACATGATGATTGTCAAAGACTCCTCCAATAATGTTGTTGCAAATATGGAATTCCTACCAAGATGGAAGTAATTCCTGATCATAAAAGGCCAAGGAGTAGCCCCTTTGCACCATGAAAGTGTCATCTCCTTCTCCTGCAACATCATACAACATGTGAGAGAAAATTTGTCCTTGCTCTCCAAAGAACAACCCCATTAGCAAAAGTTTTTGCTGCCTCCTCATACTTCCATCATACACATCATATGATGAAGACATAATGATTGATATGAAGTTCACATCAACAACATGCATCCATACTCTTTGCTGCTCAATGATGCAAGCATCCTGCCATATACCGTTAGAAAGAGAATGATGACCAAAATCTTTCAAGAGTAACCAGCGCAGCCAAGCCTCCTGCTGCCCGGTATCATAAATTTTCAAGTAGCTCACAAGCTTCTTGCTCTTCATCCACATCCACTCAATCATTTGTGGATGTCTCCTTCCATCCTCCATCTTGGTACTCCTCCTATGAGGGCTACCATCATCCCAAATCAGATTTCTGCACTTCATGGGATTTTGAAATGCAATCTTCTCAAGGATCAATTTGATCCCGTAAGGACCCAAATAGGTGGTAGGCAAAAACCTCCCATCATGATGTGTATGGCTCAAGAAGTGTCCAATACAATCATGAGAGATGTTATCCATCCGAAGATGTCCTCCATCATCTATCTGCTCCTCCTTGAATCCATGATGATCCAAGTGTGAGAAGGGAAGAACCTCCTCCAACTGTTGAAAAACCTTGCACTCCATGATGTGTTGAAGTCCACCTCCAATGAAATCTCTCCATGAGATCTCCTCATGCATGGCCTTCCAAAACCAAAGTGGTATTGGATCTGCTACAAGTAGAAGTCTCTCTTTGAGCTGTGGCATTCTCATTGAGAGAGTGTCATATCAAAAGGAGAAAGTGTTTCTCACTTCAAGATGTCTACCATCTATCTCTTCTTCCTCCGAGCCTTCAAACCCCAACCTCAAGTGTGGTGTGCAAATCAAGAATGGCTCATGAGGATAATGGTTCATCTCTCCCTTGCATGATTCGAGGTTGCACAGTGTAGTGAAATTATGTTGCTCTAAATCAACAACATGTAATGATGTAGACCCATCCATAATGTTTGCTGAAATGATAAGAGATGGAAATTCCGACATACCTTTGGAAATCTTGGAAGCATCTTGTATGACTGTAAGGGCTTCCTCCTCCAATGGGTTGGCTTCACCAACTGGTGAAGATGAAGGCTGCTCCTCCATGACTGTGATAGCACTGGTATATGCCTCTTCAACTGGTGGTGAGGGCTCCTCCCTCCTTTGGCCGAATATTCTAATCATCCTTTGAGAAAACTCAGCAAGAGTAGATACCCTTGCATGGCTCCAATGGCTGAACCACCAAGGTTTTTCCTCACCTTCAAGGTGCAACGCTGCAATTTCTACAACCTTTCTATCTACTACAGGATGTAGCAGGAAGAAGGCCTCTAGCTTCTTCACCCAAACCTCTGTTGCACATGTGAGTGGTCCATCAAAAGTGGACAATAGAAATCTATTGCCTCTCATCATCCCATAGCTGTGGGGTCTTCTTTCTTCTTCTAGCTGAATAAATTGTGGTAGAGCTAGAGTATTCTTGAAGGCTCTAGGTTTAACTTTGCATTCAGCAAGGTACTCACTTAGAATTTCGAATTCCAAGTGGTCTTCATGCTTCATGCCTTCTTCTCTTTGAGAATAGGAAGTGTATGGTCCTTCCTCTTCTCCTTCTTCCATCTTCTTGACCTCCTTGGAGAGGTCCTTTCTGGATTTGAAAACTGATGAGAGTAAACTCATTCTCTTCATCATCTTGATCTCTTCTTCTTCTTATGGTTGAAACTCATAGGCTGAGCCAAAGATCATGCTTTGATACCACTGTAATATCCCAAAATAGGGAATTTATACACTATTGGGAATATCTTAAGATATTCCAATTGTAGAGCAACAGTAATATGTAAACACACCAATGGAGTAGCAGTGATACATTAACACATGGAATGCTAGAAGATCCACCTAACCATCATATTAGATTATAGCAGCAACAATGTATACAAATCCTTGAGGAAACAATCACTCAAGTGGGGCAATACAACCCTCGATAGAACATATACATGATAAATGAAAAATACTGCTACATGAAGAAAGCCATGGCTATGATTGCGCAGTCTATGAAGAATAACTGCTACAAACTGATGTCAATACATGAATATATCAATACACAACTCATAAATATGGGGAGCAAAGATAAACACTCCCAAAGGAAATTTCTAGACAATCTTGGAAGGATTGATTGAAATATGCAGAAATACAAAATGCTGGAGTTGCAGGGTAGCAGCTGCAACTCAGAAACTGGAAATGGATGAAGATAGCTAATGATGTTGCATATGATCAAAATATCTTATCCAATGGATCTCTCAGGTGAAAGGCTGATCCAATCCCTGAAGATCTCACCCTCCAAAATAGTGGAGCAAGTCCCCACTGCAAACATGCTAAAAAATAACACAGTCAAGGAGATGGATTGCGCTGTATGAGATGGGAAGTGCTTGACCTGATGCCAAAGATCTGCAATCAGCTCCTAAATCTTCCTCACTAACCTCCCAGAGGAATAGAAGCTCCCTCCTCTGAAAGATGAGCCAAGGAAATGGTGTTGTGGAACCCTCCACTGCAACACCCTGACAACACAACGTTTCCTGCTACAGGAATAACACTGTAGCTGAAAGAGGTGGCTTGGCCTTGAGCCTGAAATGTGGATAATTAAGTACAATCCCTCAAGAGGCCTCTCAAGAAGGGAGAAGGATTCCTAAACAGGAAATCCCTTGTGCTAAGAAGCACATCAATCTCAGTTAAACAACTGAATACAACAAATAGTCATGCAGACCAAATTCTTTATTCATCAACATATCCTTCTATGGCTGCCTTGTCCTCCCTTTATACCAATGAAAGCCTCCTTGCCTTGGCCCCCACACATTAGGGTTTCCTTCACCAAATGATCTCTTCCCCTTTCACATTGCGCTGTCTTTCAAGGTGATCCACTCCCACTATGGCAGCACTGTTGACCTGGTCAGACTTGACCTTGTCCTCATGCATTTGCCCCTTTTCACACTTGAGGGTGCAAAATAGAGCTACTCTGATGATCCCTTTTACATTATGAGGGATTTTATTCCTACTCATGGGCCTCCTTACCCATTTATTCATCCCCTAGATGATATAAGCAAAATTAATGTTCCAATTAGCTTCATGCTAATTTTGGGAACATTACAATCCTCCCCTCCCAAATGTTGCTTGTCCTCAAGCAACTGCAAGGATAGAACTGAAGGGCCTTCTTGAGGCATGAGGCTCAAATGAATTGGGATCTTCCATCCCCAAGCAATCATCCAAACAAAGTTACCCTCCAACATGGCAACTCCTGAAAGTCTTCCTCCACCTTTGGCTCATGCAAAGTATGTGGGCTGAAAATCTGATCATGGTAGACAAGGTAGTCTACCCCACGCTGTCCTTCTCTCCACTCATGATAAGTGTAGAGTATGTGTTGATCTTGGGTTGAAAAAGTATTGCCCTCAAGTGGCAAAATGAAGAATAATCCTCCAAGGATCTCCTCTCCAACAATCAAGAACAAGTTGGCCCAAAATATCTCATCCATGATGAATAGGACATGATCATCATAGGGCATCCAAATGAGAAGTTTGTTGAAGGTTTTACATGATGCTGCATGATACAAACAATGTCTCAAGTGGACACAACGCAGTCTCTCCCACTGCAACTTCAGAAAATGGTATGGCAAGTGATGTTTTGACAAATGGCTAGTTGTGTGAATCATCACATCTACTAGTGAATAGTAAATTAGTGAATGTATCAACTGAGCATACAAGAATGAATCAAACACTTTCCCATGGTTAAACAAAGGATGGCTGTCTCCATCGTAATAGCTGGCAAAATCTTGCTCATGGGGCTCAACAATAAACTTGCCCTCTTGTGGAGCAATGCACTGTATGACAATGGTAAGAAAATGCAAATGTTGTGTTACATAATCAATAGATGCAAAAACAACGTTCTCACCATGTGCTGAAAGTAAATTGATCCATGAATACATGAATAAGTTCATGCTCCAAAGGAACAATGTTGTTGGCCTATGCAAATAGGCTCCTTCCAACCCATATCTCAATTCTTTGACATGATGATTGTCAAAGACTCCTCCAATAATGTTGTTGCAAATATGGAATTCCTCCCAAGATGGAAGTAATTCCTGATCATAAAAGGCCAAGGAGTAGCCCCTTTGCACCATGATAGTGTCATCTCCTTCTCCTGCAACATCATACAACATGTGAGAGCAAATCTGACCTTGCTCTCCAAAGAACAACCCCATCAACAAAAGTTTTTGTTGCCTCCTCATACTTCCATCATACACATCATATGATGAAAACATAATGATTGATATGAAGTTCACATCAACACCATGCATCCATACTCTTTGCTGCTCAATGATGCAAGCATCCTGCCATATACCCTTAGAAAGAGGATGATGACCAAACTCTTTCAAGAGTAACCAGCGCAGCCAAGCCTCCTGCTGCCCGGTATCATAAATTTGCAAGTAGCTCACCAGCTTCTTGCTCTTCATCCACATCCACTCAATCATTTGTGGATGTCTCCTTCCATCCTCCATCTTGGTACTCCTCCCATGAGGGCTACCATCATCCCAAATCAGATTTCTGCACTTCATGGGATTTTGAAATGCAATCTTCTCAAGGATCAATTTGATCCCATAAGGACCCAATTAGGTGGTAGGCAAAAACCTCCCATCATGATGTGTATGGCTCAAGAAGTGTCCAATACAATCATGAGAAATGTTATCCATCCGAAGATGTCCTCCATCATCTATCTGCTCCTCCTTGAATCCATGATGATCCAAGTGTGAGAAGGGAAGAACCTCCTCCAACTGTTGAAAAACCTTGCACTCCATGATGTGTTGAAGTGCACCTCCAATGAAATCTCTCCATGAGATCTCCTCCTCATGCATGGCCTTCCAAAACCAAAGAGGTATTGGATCTTCTACAAGTAGAAGTCTCTCTTTGAGCTGTGGCATGCTCATTGAGAGAGTGTCATATCGAAAGGAGAAAGTGTTTCTCACTTCAAGATGTCTACCATCTATCTCTTTTTCTCCGAGCCTTCAAACCCCAACCTCAAGTGTGGTGTGAAAATCAAGAATGTCTCATGAGGATAATGATTCATCTCTCCCTTGCATGATTTGAGGTTGCACAGTGCAGTGAAATTCTGTTGCTCTAAATCAACAGCATGTAATGATGTAGACTCATCCATAATGTTTGCTGAAATGATAAGAGATGGAAATTCCGACATACCTTTGGAAATCTTGGAAGCATCTTGTATGACTGTAAGGGCTTCCTCCTCCAATGGGTTGGCTTCACCAACTGTTGAAGATGAAGGCTGTTCCTCCATGACTTTGACAGCACTGGTATATGCCTCTTCAACTGGTGGTGAGGGCTCCTCCCTCTGGCCAAATCTTCTGATCATCCTTTTAGAAAACTCAGCAAGAGTAGATACCCTTGCATGGCTCCAATGGCTGAACCACCAAGTTTTTGCCTCACCTTCAAGGTGCAGCGCTGCAATTTCTACAACCTTTCTATCTACTACAGGATGTAGCAGGAAGAAGGCCTATAGCTTCTTCACCCAAACCTCTGTTGCACATGTGAGTGGTCCATCAAAAGTGGACAATAGAAATCTATTGCCTCTCATCATCCCATAGTTGTGGGGTCTTCTTTCTTCTTCTAGCTGAATAAATTGTGGTAAAGAGTCTTCTTGAAGGCTCTAGGTTTAACTTTGTATTCAACAAGGTACTCACTTATAATTGCGAATTCCAAGTGGTCTTCATGCTTCATGCCTTCTTCTCTTTGAGAATAGGAAGTGCATGGTCCTTCCTCTTCTCCTTCTTCCATCTTCTTGACCTCCTTGGAGAGGTCCTTTCTGGATCTGAAAACTGATGAGAGTAAACTCATTCTCTTCATCATCTTGATCTCTTCTTCTTCTTATGGCTGAAACTCACAGGCTGAGCCAAAGATCATGCTTTGATACCACTGTAATATCCCAAAATAGGGAATTTCTACACTATTGGGAATATCTTATGATATTCCAATTGTGGAGCAACAGTAATATGTAAACACACCAATGGAGTGGCAGTGATACATTAACACATGGAATGCTAGAAGATCCACATAACCATCATATTAGATTATAGCAGCAACAATGTATACAAATCCTTGAGGAAACAATCACTCAAGTGGGGCAATACAACCCTCAATATAACATATACATGATAAATGAAAAATACTGCTACATGAAGAAAGCCATGGCTATGACTGCGTAGTCTATGAAGAATAACTGCTGCAAACTGATGTCAATACATGAATATATCAATACACAGCTCATACAATATGGGGAGCAAAGATAAACACTCCCAAAGGAAATTTCTAGACAACCCTGGAAGGATTGGCTGAAATATGCAGAAATACAAAATGCTGGAGTTGTAGGGTAGCAGCTGTAACTCAGAAACTGGAAATGGATGAAGATAGCTGATGATGCTGCATATGATGAATAGATCTAATCCAATGGATCTCTCAGGTGAAAGGCTGATCCAATCCTTGAAGATCTCACCCTCCAAAATAGTGGAGCAAGTCCCCACTGCAAACATGCTCAGAAATAACGCAGTCAATGAGATGGAATGCGCTATATGAGATGGGAAGTGCTTGGCCTGATGCCAAAGACCTGCAATCAGCTCCTAAATCTTCCTCACTAACCTCCCAGAGGAATAGAAGCTCCCTCCTCTGAAAGATGAGCCAAGGAAATGGTGTTGTGGAACCCTCCACTGCAACACCCTACAACACAACGTTTCCTGCTACAGGAATAACGCTGTAGCTGAAGGAGGTGGCTTGGCCTTGAGCCTGAAATGTGGAGAATGAAGTACAATCCCTCAAGAGGCCTCTCAAGCAGGGAGAAGGATTCCTAAACATGAAATCCCTTGTGCTAATTGGCACAACAATCTCAGTTAAACAACTGAAGACATAAAATAGTCATGCAGACCAAATTCTATATTTATCAACATATCCTTCTATGGCTACCTTGTCCTCCCTTTATACAAATGAAAGCCTCCTTGCCTTGGCCCCCACACATTAGGGTTTCCTTCACCAAATTATCTCTTCCCCTTTCACACTGCGTTGTCTTTCAAGGTGATCCACTCCCACTATGGCAGTGCTGTTGACTTGGTCAAACTTGACCTTGTCCTCATGCATTTGCCCCTTTTCACACTTGAGGGTGCAAAATAGAGCTACTTTGATGATCCCTTTCACATTATGAGGGATTTTATTCCTACTCATGGGCCTCCTTACCCATTTATTCATCTCCTAGATGATATAAGAAAAATTAATGTTCCAATTAGCTTCATGCTAATTTTGGGAACATTACAGTTAAAACAACATAAGATTTAAGAAAAATATAATGTGATGTCTAGAATGTAATGTTGTTGTAATCCATGGATTTGTGTGTCACAAAAGACTCCTTAATTAGAGAGTTATTTGTAGCAATGTAAAACAAACTTCAAGAAAATAAAAGTCATAACAAATGTCACTTAATAAAATTGCAGTTGGCTTAATATAACCATTGGAGAAAAAACAAGGCCACCAAATAATTCAGGTTCATATCGCAATGCCCCCATCACAACTTTTTTATTTTGTTGCGGTGCTCATATACAAGAGAACAATATATCAAAATAAATACTAACAGCATGTTGCATGTGAACCATCGTCTCACCAAATGGCCTAAGACGGGGAAAGTTAATAAGAAAAATAATGACCCCAATAGATTGTTTGCAACTTTGTGGAATGAAGAAACACCAGTACAAAACTAACACATATGCCCAATTTTTTGTTATCCTCTACTTCACATCGATAGTCCGTCTCCTCATTTATATCTTTACACATGTTTTGAACAACCTTTTAGCATTGAGGTGAGAAAAATTGAATGATGTTCAAAATGTATTTCATCTTTTACCATGCACTCACCCTTCACCTACAAAACATTCAATGCATGCCATGAAAGGAAACAATTCTCCCTTGATTGCAATGTTAATATATCAACTATGAAGGCAAATAAAGTACATGACTTGTTGCTTGCAAGGTAGCTCCGAATGTCCATGGCAATATGGGTGATGTCGTAGAGGAGAGCACGTTGGAGGCTAGCCATGAGCGATTTGTAATGGGAAATATTGTTTCCCAATGTGAAGCAAGCATTGAAACATGCACAAAACTTGAAAACAATGCCCTTGGTTTCGTTATAAATAGTGAAGCCAATGCTCCTATGACCAAGGTTTGGTTTGCATGTTTCGCCAAACTAGAGGATGCCCTGGCATTTAGATGGAGATACTACGAGTATGAATTGTATTTAGTACAGAGTGAAGAAATTAATATTGGTAACAAATATGGAAAAAATGAATATAGGTAACTGAAATCGAAAATAGGAAATGAAGGGTTGACACCTAAATATGAAACACATATGTTATTGTTGAAATAAAATTGTAAAGAAAAAATTGATTAATATTCAAAGTTAAGATTAGATTTTAATTTCATCCCTCTATCTATAAAAGTGATGAAGAATATAGTTTTTTTATTAAATCTCACTAATCCCGTAATTTTATTAATTCAAAAAATACTATTAGAAATTAGGACTTCTATCCATATGATTAATTTTCAACTTAAATTATAAAAAAATGAATATTTTAAATATTCCTTTTCCACACACTAAATCAAATATTAAATTTAAATAGATATTATTTTTCAAAATTTTCTCTCAAAATTTATTGTGCCGAGAGGTGCCCGACAACCGAGTATGAGGCCGATGTCAAGTGCAAATGTTTAACATTTAACAATTTTATTCTTTTTTTTGTAAGCAAATATATTCACATTATATTAACATGCAAGAAATTACAGAGAGTACAATCAAGGGTGTGTTCTCTACCTCTAAAATAGGAAACCAAAGATATAGAGCGGAAGAACTCTACCTGAGTTGGGAGAAACCAGAGCCTTGCAATTTTGTTGTTGGCATTATAGAACAACTATTCATCAAAATCATGCTTTTGAGAATTGAGATTACATAGTTGCTGTATTAACTAACAAAATGATGCATAGTGTGCCAAAAAAAGGTGCATGGTTGAGCCAACGAGCCACGGGTCTCTGAGTTGTTTGCCTTTGAGGCGATGGAACAAAAGTGACTTGCAAGAGATCAAAATGTGGTGGGAGAACCAACCTGAGAGTGGCCATGTCACCGAGGGTTAAATTCTACCGCATTGAAACTGCATCATTGCCACGTTGGAGTTGCATTGCACCTGGGCAGTGCCATGAGCCTGCATGCTACTTGTGTATGTCGGGTGCTCCTCCAGAATGTAGTAGCCCCAGGGGTTGGGGAAAGGGGGAGATAAGGGCGTGTCAATCATCGAAGGGACGAGAGCATGGGAAGTAGGGGATGGGCCACAAGGGCACAAGGAAAAGGCGGGGAGTAGGAGCCAACCGACAAAGAGTGGGAAGGGGAAGGGGAAGGGGTTGGGGAATAAGAGAAGGGGATGTTGGGAAGTGAGACACCTGAGAGAGGAGACACTATGGCTCTAGTGAGTGGAGAGTTCAACAATCCAGACAACCGCTTTCGTTTTCTCTTGGGCGCATTCCTTCAACTGGCGCGCAAGAAGGTTCCTGAGTGCCCAAAGCGTCGGGTGGACCCTGCGTAGTTCAACTTCCTGCATTGCCAAGACTTCTCTGTGTATGGAGTTAGGAATCCCACAACTAAACATAATGGCGATGGCAGCATCATCGAAATTTTTGGGAGAGTGCCCACGTCCTCATCCTCTGCCGAGGTGCCTGCCTCTTCCCCTTTTCCGATTCATGGTCACACAAAGCAATATTTTAGACACGATGCCAAAAACTTCATTGAAGAGAATGTCAGAATGAGAGTGCAATCTGACTAGAGGAATGAACATGAGGATGTGGAAATTAATGGTGGGGCACATGGATGGAGGAATCCAGTACGAGGTTAGTTGGCGTGCTGGAGGGGGAGTAAATGACACATGGTGTGGAGCAAGAGCCAAGTGGGAGTTGTAGGCTACGTGCTTTGGAGTGAGAGCTTGTGTTCGTGGGGTCAGACCCATAAATTTACAAATTTAATCTATTTCAATGTTGACCCTAATTAAAAATCGATATAGAGGTAGATGTGTAGGTTTAATTGTTTAACATTTAACATGTATATGTTCGTTCAATTAAAAAATAATAAAACGTTAAAAGTAATATAGAGCTAAAGTTACATTGGTCAACGCTAAATTAATAATGATTCATAGACAAATCATCCTATAGTGGTAGTACCTAATAAATTGAGATGTGAAGTGGATAAGTAAATTGCTTGCTCAAGCAGAAAAAATTGCATAAATTTTGGTGGGTAGTAAAAGTCTATACATTTACAATTTTACTTCTACATAAGTGTTAAGAAAACATAAATAATCATGAGAAATAACTCTGTAAGTATACTTTTTACATCTTATTCCTATCCATTTTTTATGCAGAAACTTGCTTCAATTATGGTGGTAAGTAATTGATGGTAGATATGCTATTTACTTGAGTATAAGTTATTTTATGTATTTTATTTTTGGATGGTTTTGAGCTTAAAAATAAAAAATCACTACACAAATATCTAAAATCATGCATAAATATTGAAACCACATATTTTTTTTAATAATATTGAAAAATAAATATTTATTTTTCAAAGTTAAAAATTATAATTTGCATTGAATGCTAAACTAATAGCGAAACAAATCAATTATTAGGGCCTTGGCTAGGCAGAGATTATTAATGATTGCATAAGTATATTTAATTTTAATTAATAAGCACATAAAAACTTAAATAATATAACAAGTTTCTTACTCATGGATACCCCCCCACATTACCATGAACATTATTAACTTGTAAATAGGTTTTGCTACAATACCGTAGGCCAATACCATGGCTTATCCATACCACATGCCTAAAAACCATAACTCATTTCACAAATTAAAATGTAAAATATTTTAGACATTACATATAGCACTGATTACATAGAGTGAAAATTCTCCATCATATGGATGGAGGGAGGGAGGGAGAGAGAGCAAGAAGAGGGCACGGGGAAGAGATGGAGGGAGATAGTGATAGAGATAGAGGGCGGAGAGAGAGAGAGAGGTGTAAGAGAGAGAGAGGAGAGAGCGAGGGAGAGAAAGATGGAGTTGGAGGGGGAGAGAGAGGGAGGGAAGAACAAAGATATAAAGAGGTAGAGGTAGAGAGAGACGAAGTGACAAGTTAGAGATGGAGAGAGAGGGAGAGAGGATAGGAGGGGAGAGAGAGAGAGGGTGAGGGGGGGAGCTGGGGGGAGAGAGGGGGGATGAAGCTAGCGTATATATGGTATTTGTATAGAAAAACTAGCCTAGATCCATCTTAACCCTGGATCTATCAAGTGCTGAGAGGGATCAAATCTCTTGAGATGCAAAAGAGGTTTACATCTCAAGGGATTTGATCCCTCTCGACGGTTGATAGATCCAGGGTTAAGATGGATCTAAGCTGGTTAATATTTATTTTATTTCATAAGTAAAAAATTAAACCCACTTTGTTAAAAAAGAGTAATCTCATAAATTTAATTTTTTTTAACGATCGAATCATACATACCAACCTAGATCCATCTTAACTCTAGATCTACCAAGCGTCGAGGGGGATGAGATCTCTTTTCACTCTAAAAGAGGTTTGCATCCCTCTTGACGCTTGGTAGATCCAGGGTTAAGATGGATCTAGGCGGGTTTAATTTCCCCCTTTAAATAGGCCACATTCCACGTGAATACCGTAGATTCTGAAGGAGTTGTCTTTAATGCGACTTTTTGGAGTTTTCAATGGATTTTTTGGCTAGAATCCGACGGAAAAATTTGAGGTGAAATCTTGATTTGTGCTATTTAAATTGGTTTTTTGACTGCATATATAGATTCAACACTCCGAAAAACCCCTAGAGCACTTCGATTTTTGCAGAGTTTACCCATTAAACTTGTGATTTCAATGAATTCCTACCAGATTTTAGACAAATTAGATCTGAAAACTAAATTGGAAATCTTTTCAAAAAGTCACATTAAAAACAACTCATATTCTGAATATCATAGACCATTTTTATTTTTATATGATTATTTTTATTTATTTTAATAGAATCAAAAAATTTATATTACATTAAATTAATGAGAAAATTCAAAAGCTTTTGATTACAAATAAATTCAAAATTAAAAGTGCAGTTTCTTATGATATCTTGTTAAGTGAAACAGGGGCTGCTCCTATCGAAGCAATTGCTATGGTGCGAGTGATAAGATATTTGAAAAAAATTGAGCAAATGGAAGAGGGTAGATGGCCTAAGGCTGTGTTTAATGACAGATTGTGCAAAAGAAAGAAGACTTGGATGAGACAAAATATCAAATGGTTTAGTAAATGGGGTATTTTCTTGGGCAAGTGTCCTACAAACAATAAAGAGATAAAAACTTTTGTTATGGATAAGTTCCATAAATGTACCTGGGAGAAAGAGTTAGGAAGAAAGAAGAAGTACTACATTGAAGAGTTTAACCCCACTCATGATCATCAACAAAAAGCGTACATAGGTGCCAATATTTCTTACAGATCTAAAATTCTTATTGCTCAATTAAGGACTAATTCTCATCAACTCCGTTGTGAAACAGGGCGCTGGAAAAGGGCAAAAGAAATGTGGGAGGAAAGAGTGTATTTTTTGCTTTTCTGGAAAAGTGGAAACAAAAAAACATTTCATGTTAGAATGCGAGGCCTTCAAAGACAATGAGGAAAATTATGCAGATATTCTGGAAGCTAGCTCCTAGGATAATCTATTCAACGAAGAGTTTGTCGAGACACTGGGAGCATTTATTATAAAACTCCACAGGAAAAAGACTGATTACATGAACCAGATAAAAAAACAATCTGTCCCATAGGCTATTTGTAACCTTGTAGATGTTAAAATTACATTCTTTCTTTCTTTCTATATTTTTTTAAATTTAAAATTTTGTACATCATTTAACTTAACATTACACATCTCTAGGCTGAGCCTCTCACTGCAATAAGTGCGGGAATGGGTTTAGTTTTGATGACAGATTCGTAGCAAGGTTGAGACAACCTCGTTGAATTTGAAAGGATGGGGCATACAGGGTAAAACCAGTGGTTGATGAATATGCTGTGGAGGCTAAGTTCATCCACGTGGCGCTTCCATTATGGATCATATCATAGTCACACACGAGCCGCACAATTTGCCAATTTTGCATAATATCAAGCATTCTCAGCCAACCCGCTTGTCTGTTCCAGCACAACACCCATATCAATGCAGAACAGATTATACACACAGAGACTCTGCAGTATAAACTCTTAAGCATCCCGCATACCTCATAATTATTCCCCTCTCAGCCAAATGCTGGTTCTCACAGCAGTCTAATCTATAAACTATAATGGAGTTCACATCGACCTCAGTTCACAGGGTCCATAGAATGGCCACGGTGACATCGATGCTACGCCACCCGGCATTTGCCCGGAGTTCGAATCCCACCAGGTAACTTCAAACATTAATTTGGCCCCTCTCCCATTGAAAAAGCTTAAAAACACATACTGAACAATCGAATCCGTTGTTCAGGAAAATGTTTTTGAATTCAAAATCGTCAGCGTGGGTAAGATCCCACTGCCACAGCGGAGTGGTTTTGGAAAACCCATACCGGTCTAGGGTTTTGAAAGGTGACCGAATAATACCAAAAAGGGTCGCAGCTTTTGCCTCGCTGGCGGCTCCTCAGGAAGCTGCGCCTAAGATGCAGGCGGACGATGACTTTAAGCCGATTGTTTTGCCTACTAACGAGACCTCTAAGACGCTTCTTTGCATTCGCCACACGGTATGATCAGCTATGTTCTTTAATGCATCAGCTTGACTAGACCCCGCAAAGCTTCGAAATCTATTATAAAAGTTTTTCTCTCAAATTATTTCTCTGTTATGGTTGAATGTAATAAAAAATTTAGTGCTTGCAAAACGGGGTTCTGAAAATCTACCATGTCTGTCGACGACCTACAACGATTTTTGGAATTAATTCACCCATGAGCACAGGAGAACACTTAAATTTATCGATCTGAGAACATAACACTTTTATAAAACACCTGCACTGTAACTAATTGCAGTAATTGACTAGCCTGGGAATGCTAATGAGTTTGGGGAATGTTGAGTTATTGACTGAAGAGTGCAACTAGTCGATGTAGGAAGGGAACACAGGAAATCTTGCAGAAAGGCCGGCCTGGCAGCACCCTTGCAGCGCACCCCTTTGGTTAGCTATTTCAATCATGCAAGAATTAATTAAGAACCAACAACTAATCTATTGACGAGTTCCTCGACTAGACTCTGTCAAGGTTAGCCTAATACTTCTGCACCTCGTGAGTTCTTGAGTCTCACCCGATCAACTCAATCTTGCAGCAGTATCTAACTAATTTATATAACCAACACGAAATAAATTGCAAGAATAGAATCTTATTAATTACACAATAGTAAGTAAACTGCAGAAGAAAATTCATAACCAGAAACGATCTCAGAAAGGGAAATAACAGTATTCAGAGCTTAGAGATACTAATCTACAGTTACATGCAAAGAAGGGAAGACATCTAGTTGCATGCTACAAGAGTGGGCCCTTGTTTCTGCAGCTCACCAGATGTTCTCCAAACTAGAACTAATAGAGAACTGGAAAATGCACAATAGGAAAACTACTAACTTCAAAACAGCAAACTGATTTCTGATTATTTGGATGCTTTTTCCTTTGTAATAGAAAAGAGGCCAAATAGGAGCTTCGTTTTTGATGCGCTGTAAGAGTTCCTTTAGAGTTCTGTTACCCCATAAAGAGACTCATCCTGAATTGGATGCTGACAAATGATAAATCAGACGGAACCTTGAGAACAAAGCAGGAGTCTGCAACACATTGAGCTGATGAAACTGCACTTTATTTTCAAATAGACTTCGATAACTATCGAAGCCCCAGTTTGTAGCATATTGTATTGATTTCATCAGCAAACTAGCAGCAGATTATTTGGTCACTGTTACCCCACATTTCAGCAGGGGTACATACAAAAATATTGCAGCATTTATCACCATCATTGTAAGTCCAAGGTCACAAGTCAAAACATTGTAACAACTACGTGAGGTTTTTTATTAGGTATCCCAAGCCTGTGTCTTGTTCTCAGTAATCTCTATCTTGTTGTCTTGGTCGGACCATGGTTGGTCCATTGTAGTTCATTTTGGGTTCTTGTCCTGTAAAGGATTGTAGGGCCTTAGCTGAGCTTGCTTGAGGACTCATGGTTTTATGGGAACTTGCTTTTGTAGGGGTGATCGTGTGAAAATTCTACTGCAGTGTATTGGTTTGTTTCCTCCTACTTGATTTAATTAATACAAGTTATTTTCAGAAATTAGATTAAGAAAATATCGAAAATAAACACAACTACAACCTACACATGCAGATTATTTACTGAATAATACACTCATGCAACAAAGTGACACATGGATTTTTGGACATAAGTCCCCGGAAAAACCCAAAGCGGGAAAATCGGTGCAGCAGATATGAGGGTTTATTATTAAGTAGTTATGAGTACAGTAAATCTGGGTTCCAGATCTGGAAAACCCGACAGAGAATAAAAGATATCAAATCTACAGCTAACTTGAAGGTCTAGTTCCAAATATTTGATTGATCCACACCCTCAAACGGGATTTATAGGACTCAGCCTGGATATGACCCTAGAAACCCTCAGCGTTGCCCTTGAAGTCTCGGCATCAGCTGTGCAAGCCTCAAATGCCACTGCGCTGCACCAGAAGGGACTGCGTAACCCGTGGATGGGTCCCACAACCTAACGCTGGCCCCAAAAGACCCTTTGCGTGATTTTTGAAGCCTCCCAGTGCCTCTGCGCTGTCCTGCGTAGCTGTTGCTCTGCTTCTCTGTGCTGTCCTTGTTGTTGCTGACTCTTGGCTCTTGGAATCAGATCATTCCCCTTACCGCAGGAAATTCCTCCAGAAATTTTTATCAAACTTGTCGTAGAATTCCAGATCTATTCCTCAGTTCTACCAAAAATGTGTGTTTTCAACTGACTCTCTAGCCTTTCTCTTATACTTTTTCGTTGAACCCTTCAACGGCCGAGATTAAATCATCCATCAATGGCTGAGATTAAAAGACTGCTTGATCCATGTGACCTAGGACAATTTCAGCATGTGTTAATTAATTCACTTTAATTATTTTATTTTCCTAAGTTAGACGTAGGAAATCCATTAAAAATAATTAATTATTTGAATAACTTGAACACCAACTGAAATTTCTCAAATCCATTTCTGGGTCTTGTAGATCAAGTGTACTCTAGTCCCTCCACAAAATTTGGGAGCTAGAGCACAACTGATGCTACCCCAAATACACAAAATCTCAACACTCTCTCTTAGCATCAGGAGTGTGCTCTAGCAATACATCACACCATGCATTACAAGATTTTGAGTACTGGATCTGCGTTGTTGATGCATGGCCTGCTGCCCTCCATCTACTGCACTGCTGCTCTTTGTACTGCTGCCCATGCCACTGCCACTGACACTACCACATCTGTACTGCAACTCCCTCTCAAATTGCTGCATCATGTTGCTCATAGCACTGCCACTGCTAAGTGTCGCACTGCAACTCAGTTGCTGAGAAGTAAGCAACTGAAAGACTCTACCCAACAGTTTTACAGATAAGTCAAGTTGCCCTCCATCACTGAAGCTTCCTGGATGCTGAATCACGCTGTCCTCCTGGAGACATTGTCATGCTGCAACACTGCACTGCGTGAGCCCAGCTTCTCTGCGCTGCTGCCTCTATATTACGCATCTCCCTCTTCAACTCTTCAACTTCCCCTTCTGCTTCAATGTGGTCATCTGCAACCATCTCCTGACACATCCCGCTACCGTCTTAAGACTCCCATAGCTCATATGTGATCCAAGAGTAGGGCTGACTCAAGGATCCCGCCATTATCTGTAGATGCTCTACAGATCCATGTCACCCCACCTCTTCACTCGAGGTGCATGAGCACTCATGGCTGCATCATCATCAGAGCCATCGTCATTTGTTGCTGCAGCCTTGGAATTAGAAGCTCCTTTGTCCTTCTTCTTAGGACAACTGCTGGCGAAATGACCTAGATCACCATAGTTAAAGCACCGGACCTTGGAGAGGTCCTTCTTCTTCTTCCCTTGCTTCTTTTCCCTTGATGCAAGGGCTGCATCCTCCTCCTCTTCTTTCTTCACTCTGGCTGATCCGCTTCCTCCACTGATAGACTGCTTCTTGGTGATCCTCCTGATCTCCTCTTGGCGGAGAATAGCCCACATATTTGCCCACGATGGTAACATTGCCCTTCCCAGAATGCTCTGGACAAACGTTTCCCATTCTTCAGAGACAACATTCAGGGCCGTCCTCACTAGGAGCCCTTCATCTGGATTAGCACCCATGCCAATCAACTGGTCTCAGATAGCTTGAAGTCTGAAGAGGAATGGATCTATCTCTTCACCCTTCATCATTTGGAACATCTGCATCTGATTCTCAAGAAGCATTCTTCTTTGCACAGAGCCTCCTTGGTACATTGTTTCCAAGGCTGTCCACATGTCATTTGCTGTATTCTTACCAACAATATGAGGAATTACGTGATCCTTGACTCCGTCTATGATCAAACGCTTCATCCGCACTTGATTTTCTTCATACTTCTTGAGTGAATCTGCATCGGTTGGTACAACAAGCGTCTTATTTGCATGATCTTTGAGACCACACTCATCCAGAACTAAGAGGATTCTGGCCTTCCAGATAACATAGTTGGACATGCCTTCCAATCTATCTTGATCCCTCAGTCCATATCGAGCCATCTTTGCTCAGATCTGAAAGAAACAGTACTTCTCCCTCTGGATCTGGGTTTCTTGGTGATTAGAAACCCTCTAGTAGCTGCTTCTGCTGAAAACTGACTTCCCTCTTGGAAATCTTCCACCAAAACTCAAACAGACAATACTCTCTGATCCTCCTGATCGAATCTCAAATCTGTTTGGCTCAGATCTACTGAGTAACAATCTTCCTCCCGCCTTTGTTGCCTTAGCTAGGCACAATTCTACACTTGCAGAATCTCTACCCCACTAGCACTGCTGAAGATCTGAAGCATTGCTTCCGGATCTTGGCAAAATTCTTCTGCAACAAGAGAAGTGACTGGACAACGTCTTCCTGGCTAGCCCAACGCAGTCCCAGCATTGCTCAGAAGTGGACTGCGTAACCCCAAACTGGGTGACGTATTCCTTACGCTGCCCTGGGAAGGGTCTGCGTAAGCCTAAAGGCATTCTGCTGCTTCAGCGCTGTCTCCTGGATCTGCTTTCCCCTGCTGTCAAGACGCCCTTTCCGGATCTGCTGCTTCTTCTGCCTCCCTGCAGAAAAAATATTTCTTTAGCTGATTGCTGGAAATTCAACTTGATCTGCTATTGCTCTGATACCATGTGAAAATTATACTGCAATGTATTGGTTTATTTCCTCTTACTTGATTTAATTAATACAAGTTATTTTCAGAAATTAGATTCAGAAAATATTGAAAATAAACACAACTACAACCTACACATGCAGATCATTTATTGAATAATACACTCATGCAACAAAGTGACACATGGATTTTTGGACATAAGTCCCCGAAAAAACTCAAAGCGGGAAAACCGGTGTAGCAGATATGAGGGTTTATTATTAAGTAGTTCTGAGTACAGTAAATCTGGGTTCCAGATCTGGAAAAATCGACAGAGAATAAAAGATATCAAATCTGAAGCTAACCTGGAGTTCTAAGGCCAAATATCTAACTGATCCATACCCTCAAACGAGATTTACAGGACTCAGCCCAGATCTGACCCTAGAAACCCTCAGCGCTGCCCCTAAAGCCTCAACGTCAGCCTTGCTAGCCTCAAATGCCACTGCGCTGCACCAGAAGGGATTGCGTAACCCTTGGATGGGTCCCACAACCTAACGCTGGCCCCAAAAGACCCTCTGCGTGATTTTTGAAGCCTCCTAGTGCCTCTACGCTGTCCTGCGTAGCACCTGCGCAACACCTGCGTAGTTGTTGCTATGCTTCTCTGCGCTGTTCTTGTTGCTGCTCCTCTGCCTCTTACTGACTCTTGGCTCTTGGAATCAGATCATTGCCTTAGCCAATACTACCCCTCACTGCAGGAAATTCCTCCAGAAATTCTTAGCAAACCCATCATAGAATTCCAGATCTATTCCTCAGTTCTACCCCTCACCGCAGGAAATTCCTCCAGAAATTCTTAGCAAACCCGTCCTAGAATTTCAGATCTATTCCTCAGTTCTACAAAAAATGTGTGGTTTCAACTGACCCTCAAGCCTTTCTCTTATATTTTTTCGTTGAACCCATCAACGACTGAGATTAAAAGACTGCTTGATCCATGTGACTTAAGACAATTTCAGCCCATGTGTTAATCAATTCACTTTAATTATTTTATTTTCCTAAGTTAGACTTAGGAAATCCATTAAAAATAATTAATTATTTGAATAACTTGAACACCAATTGAAATTTCTCATATCCATTTTTGGGTCTTGTAGATCAAGTGTACTCTAGTCCCTCCACAAAATTTGGGAGCTAGAGCACAACTGATGCTACCCCAAATACACAAAAATCGCCGGTGTATGGGTCAGTCCAGCCCGTGTCAAGGTGCACTTATGTCTTTACCACATGGTTAGAGTCTATTGTGCCTATAGGTGGGCTTAGCTTTGGTGTAGTATCTCTCAGAGAACTCCTTTTTTTTAACAGATCTCAGATAGCTCTTATGCATGGCAGTTTCATTTTGACAACTTTTCACATTTCCTAAGGTAATACAAGGTTCCTAATGCAAAGTGGTCTCGATGGTCACAAAATCAACTTGGTCTTAGATTCTTCAATTTAATGAAATGAGTCCATGCCAAATTGAATTTTTCTAATCAGAGGTGACTAGTAATAGTTTGGTCAAACTTGGTCAATAGGTTAAACAAGATTCCAGGTAGCAGAATAGGGGCAACGTTGGGTAGAATGATGCATGCATTACATAAAAAATGATCAACAGAGCTAGTGGAACACTATCCATGTGTCAAATTTCCAAGATTCCTCAAGGTGTTATGGGACCAACACAAGTGGCAAATGACATCACAGAGTAGGTGATGGTGTGGCAACATTAGGCAAGATATGAAGATTTCGAGAGAGACCCAGTTTAGATCATGGTCGATTTAGCCAAACCTAAGTGTCAAAATTGTTAGATAGTTAGGGGCATTGAAGATCCAATTGGTAGGTGGCCAAGTTGAGTTAGTAAAGGGAAAAATTCAATTCAAACTAGCCATTGGTGAAGTCATTTAGTCGTTGGGTGGTCTAAGTAGATGTTGGAGACTTAATGGACCAAGAATTTGAGTATTAGACCAAGAAAATAGCCATTATAAGACAAATTATTCCTTCAAATGACCAAGTTGAACCTCCTAGTCAAATCAAACCTCTCAAGGGACTAAGTTGAATTTCCTCAAAGCAAATAGGTGGAACACTAAAGTTACTATCGTTTACTATTCTTCATAGTTGATCATACCGAACAATTAGCAAAGAGATTCATTTACCAAATTGGGTAATTGAAGGCAAATTGACCCCTTAGTGGGAAATAGAAAATTGTAATATTTTATAAAAAAATTACCAAGTCTCCAACTTGGGGGTGACTATTGAAATATTATTTTGGAGTAGGAGTCCAACGAGCCATTAGCTAGCTGTTATCTAGTCGTTAAGAATTGTTTTCTAAAAGGCTAGCCTCCCCGCTTGTAGTAATTGTTGTTGTCATATGAGGTTAGAGCCATCATTTTAATAAAGAGCTCACTTTTTGCAAACTTTTGTCCATATATTTAATGTTCATTGTGTGGAGTGGTTTTAATTTGATTTTTTTTCTTGATCATAGTGCTCTCATTAATATAATCTAATAAACTCAATAATAAGTAAAACTAGCGCAGGAAAAATTGGCATTGGCAAAAAATTGGCAAGGGTCTAGAAAACATATTTCCAGGAACATTGGTGAAAAAATTAGAAAATTGCGGCAAACATTTAAAAGTACTTTATATATATTTATTTATTTTTTCAGAATTTTAAACATATAAAGCAACAACAACATCAAATAAACACATTGGCACATAAATATGGAGAAAGCACTGATATATATGATGTAGTGGATGCCAAATAAAAATGATACACGAAAGTTGATATTAAATCCTGATAGATGTCCAATCATGACTCAAAAGTGGAGAACCAATACAAAATTACATCACATAAATAAATGTATTTCATCATCATGAGTTGTATGTACAATGGTAAAAGAATCTACGGTCTCCCTAAGATTCATAAAAATGAAGTTCCCTTAAGACCTATTGTGACTAGCATTGGTTCTCCCACATATGGATTAGCCAAATATGTGGCTGGGAAATTAAGCCCCCTTGTTGGCCATATTGACTCCTTCATCCAAGACTCGTATGACTTTGTTAAACTCATCAAGGACGAAAGAGTTGACAAGGATGGCATAATCACTAGTTTTGTTGTAGTTTCGTTATTTACCAAGATTTCCTGAGAGGATGCTATCCAAGTTCTCTATGAGGCAACAAGCCCTGAAACCGTTAAGTTGGCAGAAGTTTGTCTTTGTTCAACATTCTTTAGCTTCCAGGGAGAATACTATGAGCAAGTAATGTGAAAATTCCGCTATCCGGAATCCTGCTGCAGTAGCTGATTAAATTTTTTCTATTTGTTTAACTGAACCAATTATTTAATGTATGCTACGGTAAATATCGAAATAAAATAAAACACTGCAGTATTCACAATAAAAAATGCAAGGAAAAATACTATGTTAATTTTAGAACATGTTCTATGCCATTTCAAATTAGGGCACAATACTGAAGCAGATAGAACATAGCAATAGATCGATCGAAGACAAGCCAAAATAGAGATAATGAATGGTGGCGTTACGGCGATCAGCAGGATGCTTCTACCAGCAAAGTCTCCAATAGGTCATTCAGCCAAGCATGTCACACATAACCCCAGAACAACCCAAACAAAGAATAGTCCATATATTACGCAGCTCCAACACTATCTAGAGAGAGAGAATTCCTCCACACAATGTGTGTCAAATGAACTCTAAGTCTCTCCAATATATAGGAATCTTTGGGGGTGTGTGACACGTCCTTTAAGACATTTAAGTCTATATTTTATTCTAGGCCGACCTAGCACATAAGTGGAATAAATTCAAAGTACATGTTCTGCTCATCCGATCAAGATGATCTTTAGATCAATCTTACACCTCTCCAAAAGAGGAATCCAATAAAAATATTGGGATCGTCATCTAAGCAGCACAACCCGGAGTTTGGACCTAGTTGTCCAATTTTAACACTCCCTCTCAACTAGGGAGAACTCCGTCCACAAGTGCAATCCAAACATCGTGCGTCATCTTGCCGTAACTTGCTTTGCTAGCCTCTTTATTTCACAACAGAGGTGGGTCAGTCACAAAGACATCATACCCGACTGACAAATTCAACCCAGAGGTCCGAAACCTCTATAGGACTTACAAAGAGTCACATACCAACCCGAAGTTGGTTTACCTGACCCGAAGTCAGTTGGAGGTCTAAAACCTCACTAGGACTCAAGAGAGTCATATACTAACCCGAAGTTAGTTTCATTGACCCAAAGTCAGTTGGAGGTCCGAAACCTCACTAGACTTGATCCCAGATCAAGTGGTTGGACACGTGCCATCCTAGACATAGAGAGTACGACAATCTCCGATGCGTCCATCAGTCTTGCTATGGTCTCTATTCACATTTCCCACCTCATTGGCCAAATGAGAGGTACTTCCCATGAGTTTGAAACTCCATGGGTAGGATGCATACGAGGCACATATCAGAGAGAGGTAAACCATCTCAATATCATAATGGTGGGGTAGAAGCACACCAACTAGGTTCGACAAGCCTAGCCCTGTGGTTGCTTATAGCACCAAAGCTATCCCTAGAGCTCCCAGAGCTCATCGTCCAATAGGACCCACATCATAGGGTCGTTCCATGATTCCAAGATTCTCACAGAAGGTCAGGAACATGACCTTCCCCAAAGGCATTGTGAGAATGTCTGCGACCTGCTCATCAGTTCCTATATGATTGAGCCTTACGGCGCCTTGCTGTACCATATCCCGGATAAAGTGGTACCAACCATCAACATGCTTGGATCAATCGTGGAACCCGGGATTCTATGACAAATGAATCCCCCTCTGGTTATCACAAAGGATAATGGTGGCATCTAGCACATGCTCGAACAGCTCACTGAAGAGCTATCACAACCAAGTGACTTCACAACGGGTCATACACACTGCAATGTATTCGACCTCAGTGGTGCTCAAGGCTACCGTCTTTCGTTTCCTGCCCGAAGTAGATCTACTTGTGAAGTAGCATCCAGATGTGCTCTTATGATCCACCACACTGCCAACCCAATTGGCATCAGTATATCCAAGGAGTGTCATGCTCCCGGCAGTGTATCTCAACCCACAGTCTATCGTGCCACAGAGATATCTCAAGAGTTTCTTGGCACCAGTCCAGTGAATGTTATGATCAACCATGTGTTGTTTCAAAGTGTTCACTGCACAACATATGTCCGGACGGGTGTTCACAAAGAACACCAGAGCCTCTACGAGTTGACGATACTCAGTAGGATTTGCTAACACGAGTCCAGCAGTGCTGCAGCTCAACTTCTTGAAGTTGAGCTCCATTGGTGTCGACACGGACTTACAGTCCACCATATGGGAAGCTTCATAATGTATTTTCCTTGATAAAGGAAGATCTCGCCAGGTTTCTGCCAGACCTTCGGGCCTAGGCATCAGTCCTAGGTCTTTCATCTCGAACTCAGCAGCGAGCTCCCTCTTACATTGATGAATGAGAGGGTCAACACTTGCTAGGAAGAGGTCGTCCACATACAGTACCCGTATGAGAGGCTTTTCTCTATCAACCTTGAAGTAAAGGTTCGGATCAACATTACTATGAGTGAAGCCCAGCTTCATCAGGTAGCTATTTATCCTCTCGTACCAAGCTCAGGGTGCTTGCTTCAGCCCATAGGGGGCTTTCTCCAACCTGCAGACATGAGTGTCCCAATCTTGGACTTTAATCCCAGAGGTTTTTCTTCATACACCTCTTCCTTTATCGCACCATGCCACAAAAAAAACAGTCTTTACATCCATCTGATGAAGATTTTGTCCTTGCGTAGCAGCAAGGTAAATAATAGATTATAGGTGCAATGATAATCAGTGCCTTCCTAGAGAAGACTCAGGCAACACAATTTCCTATCAGATCCATGCTTGATCTTATATCGAGGTGACACCAGCTTTGATCGGTGGTCTAGGAACCATATCCTAGACATCACCCTCGCATCCATGCAGACTTTGATGCTTTCCAGTTTCTTCAAATGATCCAGGCTCATATTCTACTCATGGCAGCTAGATACCCCTGGTATTTATATGGCTTCTCAGTTTTCTTCCGGAATTTCCCCCTCTGAAGCCATATGTCTTTGAGCCATGAGGATCTTTTTCTTTTTTTCGTTCAACAATGATATTCGCTCATGAGCATATACAGATGTATTCTCCCTCTTAATGTCAGCTTCTCTCTTGAGAGAAGACATCTATTTTAAATGAGGGCATCCTAGACACCAACTTGAAAAGGGGTCTTATTGTCCCACATTCAAAGCCATCCAAACAGGCTTTGCTGATCATGGTGCAAGACTCCAACAACGTGACTGAAGGCTGCAAAAAAAAATTTCTCAGTTCATACTTCAAATTTTGATACTGTCACAAGCTTACTGCTATTATGAATCTCGAAAACATGGGTGACTGTCTATGTCACTTGTCGTAATGATAGTGACATAGAATCACAGATTAATTTCTTAGCTCCTCAAATTTGCGGCTGCAGAAATAATGCACCCAGCCTCTCCACCATGAGCTGTTATCGTCATCATAGAGATACTTACACAACTGTCATGGGGAAACTGTCAAGGAATTGTCACAATTCAGCCTGAATATAGTGTACTTCCTTGACATGAAACTCTGCATATTCACTTTTCTCTCAAGAACATTGCATACTGCTTTTGCCCATGTATCCTTCAGATTCTGATGTATACTAAATGTTGTCAGATTAATGTCACCATCGGGCAAGTAAGTTTTCAGTGGAACAAACCTTGTAATTGAAGCACTTATGAATAAGATCCTGCACGAATTGCACAACAACATTCCTCCTTTCTTCTGAAGGGTGGTTTGGCGGAATGTGAGCAATCAACTCTGCTTCATCAAACAACAATATCATCTCGAGACTCTACAACGCTTTCAATAATAGCGCAGTAGACTCACATGCCCAGATATTCAGTGATATTCATATATCATTTGGACAACCTAATTATCCTCAATAACATAATGTCTTGGCTTTCTGATATGTATCCTTCAGAATAACAGACTTAAAATATGCAGTGAGTTCATAACCTGCATCGCCATCATCACTACCATGCATTCGTTTTACCAGTTTCTCACTGGCCTTTCATGCCTTTGCAGATTTTTCGGCCGTACCATAGGGGAAAAGTTGCCAGTACGGTCGAAAACGCGTTTTCCGGCCGTACAACTGTGTTTCCTCCCAAAACAACATTATTTTTTATTTTTTTGGAATTCGTGCTATGTATTATTATTTTATTCATTTTATTTGTGTCTTGGATGCTTCACTTCTAATGATCAAGCCTATGGCCCTAGTATTTATATGCGATTCATGGTAATGTTAAATTCTTAAAGTAACCTTTTACTTGAATTTCTAACATTACCATGAAATGACTTGGGATGTTTGAGAGTGGTTCCGACCTCATTGGATTTCATATGGAGAAAGTAGAATTTTAGATCTCATTCAAAATCCAATAGACTTATCAATTTTTCAGGATTTCAGGATTCGGTGATTGAAATGTTTCCATCGGATTTTGTCATGTATTAGGGTATGGAGCTCGTATTTAGTCAAGAGCACCAATCCCTCTATGTACCTTGATGTTAGTGACATTGGTTGTCAAACTCTTCTATCATGACCCTACTAAAAATGTACCCATCACTCAAACAAAATCTTGACTTGACATGCTCATAGTCTTTATTGTACTTGCAACCTCATATATATAATAAAGGCTGATTTTGAGATTTTGATATATAATAAAGGTTGGTTTTGGATATTTTGATATTGCTCTTTTTATTATGTCTCTGTTATCATTTATGAGTAAATGTCTTGTAACTTGTAATAGTTTATGCTTTGAATTATCATGTATGTTTTATGATTTCACATAACATTTATTAAATGTCCTAAATTCTAATATAAATTTAAATTAATATATATATATATATATATATATATATATACCGAGTTTCCCTGTTTCCAAAATTTGGGGAGGTCGCGTTTCGTATCGCTTCCCGTTTCGAAAACTCGTTTCCGTTTCCCCATTTCATGCAACTTAGCTTAGAACATTCTCATCACATGTTTAATTTAATTCACTTTAATCTTTTAATTTTCCTGAGTTAGACTTAATGTCCTTAATTAAAAATATTAATTATTTGAATAACTATCCAACCAGATGGAATTTCTCCAAATGCTTTCTGGGTCTTGGAGATCTCATGTACTCTAGCTCCTCCAGAAAATTTCAGAGCTAGAGCACATATGATGCTACCCCAAAATCTCAACACAGCCAAGAGGAATTGAAAATCTCATTAGTATCCGACAATGAAGAAGTTTTAAATGCCTACATCGCTCATCACAAGAAAGGAAACTTCAAGAAGACAAAAGGACTAAGAAGGAAGGTAAACATGTCCAAGGTAGAATGCTATCAATGTCATAAAATGGGTCACTATAGAAGTGACTGTCCCGACAATCCGAGAAATAAGAAGAGGGAAAGAGATCAAGAAAATGTTGCTGAAGAAGGATCTCCTAAGAAAGTTAAACCCGAAGAATTTGACATAAGGGACTTACACTACTAAGTCCTTTGCTCTTAGCCTTAGATATTCTATTTTATATATTTTGATTTTTAGTATTTGTAGGTTTAGCATGTTTTTTAGAAAATACATTTTTTGTTTTTATAAGATTTTAGGTATCGCTCAAGCTTTGGAGGGAGTCCTCAACAACTCCCAAAGATAAGTATCTCATTTCTTTTCAGTTTTTGCTTTCATATACTTATATAAATTTGTTTATATTAAATACTAATCACCTTTCTACCTCTATTAGGAAATGATTTGCTGCATTCTCAAAGAGTATGGAAGAAAGCTTTTCATGACAAGGTTTGTCAAGAATCAAAGGTATGCCTTAAACTATAAACCATTGATTTCTTCATAATAAAGGTTTATTCATTCTATATTACTAACAACGTTGTGTCTAGTTTCCTTGAATCATAAAGATTCTTGTTTAGGGTGATTCATCATTTGATAAATCAACCCTCATATCTTTTTTGTATAAAATAACCCTAAAAAGGTTCTTTGGAAAACCCTGACTTAAGGGTATTGTTGAGGAGGTAAATCCCCTCTGCGGATAGAGGCGATCCCTACTAGCCCAGCAGGGGTCTAGCAACAATCATCAAATGCTACAGCGCAAGTTCCTAATTGCGAATAAATAGACCAACGATGGAGGCCTACCTGGAGTCCAGTGCTATGATTCGTAGAAGAGACAACGTTCCCGTTCCTCAGCGTCGGCAGATCACGATCCCCACGATCTCCGTGAATGGACACCTGCACATGCAAGAAACAACACGAATACAAGCATAAAATCCATAATACGCAACTATATATCAGTCAGAAATGATATAACTCATTATTAACATAAGTGAAAAACAGAGTGGAACCATAACTGGTAGTCATTCATTAATAAACAATCGAAAGAGAGTACAACCAATGTTCTGACGCCGCGGTCTCCTTCGGAAGGGTCCCCAGTCGTTCACATCTCGCAAAGCTCGCCAGGGAAAGGGCAAGCCTCTCTAGAGTCTCTCGACGATAGTCTCCTTACTTGAGTCGGCCTTAAGGGAAGAAAGAGGGCTCTTACCGCACAAAGGCTCTTGGGAATTTGGAGATTCAAAGCTTAGGCACTTCAAGACTAGCTTGCAATGGCAATAGGCAAGCTTTTATAGATGGGGAAGGATGGAGTTGGGATCCCTATTATTGTGGGATTGGCCCTATCATCAAGGAAGGTTCCATGAGAGGTGGCAAACCACTTCCCTTCCATGGAACTCCCGTAGCCAAACCTCCCAACTCAAGATAGGCAATGATTTCTGAGTTTGTTGAAACACAACTTCCGCCATCTTTATTTAAAAAACACTCCTTAAATTGGTTGGCGCGACTGCTGCTCTAGGACAGAGCGCCAGTTGGCGCGGCCTCTTTGTAGGATTTCCCCCATTGGCGCGAGTGATGAAATGTCTGCCCGCGCCAATGCAAAAGGAGATGTTTTCATGGTTTTTGCAAGGAGATGTCTTTAGGGCAATTGAAGCTCATGTTTAGAGGAATGCATTGATAATGGTTTCAAGGCATGACAATGTTCACAGGTCACAAAATGGGTCCTCCATTGTGCGGGACGGGGAATGGTAGGGACGGTGACAAATTACTGTGTAACAGATGCCCCTAAAGTATGAGGCCCGAGAGAGAGAGGGGTGAAATGCTTTACGAGAACATGTTCAACTGAAGGCCCGCTATCGGAAAACCTGTGCAGAAAAATACAACTGATATCTCAAGTACATGATGTATATGCGGTATGGGCGCAGCCATCCGAAACAGAGTAAACTATAATCCGGATCCAGGGCATGGGCGCAGCCATCCAAGGAGGATCAAATAAATAGACTCGGGTATGGTCGCAGCCATCCAATCAGTGAGTCATGTACATAATGATAATAATCCACAATCGCAGCCTGGATTACAACAGACACAATCCAGGGTCTTGCGCTCCATCTCGACCCAAATAAAGTACAAGTTCAAGCATGCGAATATGTGAGCTGAAGTCAAACATGCAAGAACATCGTCTGATTACCAGCCAATGATGAGAGCTGTTAACAGACGCGAGAGGGACCACCAATAATGACAATGGCCCTCAAGGTACTACAGGTACAATCTACGGCGTGTGAATCAATGAGTTGGCGTCGAACACCCGTAGAATCACTCGATCGAAGGTCAATGATGAAAACCCCACGTTGAATGCGACGAACCTGCCATTGAGGCATGCAGGCTCCAAGGTACCATAAAGGAGTCTCTAGATCAACTTCCTGGATAATGAGCTGAAGTCGACAGGAAGTGACCTTGATCGAAGGTGGGCCATAATGTTTCCCACATCATCGACACGAGATAGAGGAACATGATGTTTTTGTTGTGAATCAGGATCGTATGAGAAACAGAGGAAGGTTGATATTTGCAGAGGCCAACTTCTCTTGAACATATAAACGGCACGACAGTGGACTTGGCAGTATTTGACATCAAACGGATCAGAGGTCATGGTGACGAGGAAATGAGCAGATGAGAGGTCAAAAAGGATTATCCAAACCCACGGAGGCAAAGTGAAGCAACGAGATGAGATGTCCCCAACCCGACACGAATGCAGACAAGTGCCATGTTCAAGAGCGACATATTGCCGACGACAACGACGATGGTTCCATTTTTCCCCCACCATTTCTGGCGAGTACCCCAATTATTTTTTATAACAAGCTTGAAGGGGATATCATATGCTTGTAATATAAGTCCGCCCTTTGGGCGAATCCATCCCAGTGCATTTAACGAGCCCTAGTAAGGACGAACTCAGAGAACGTCATTTCGACTGAATCTGATGTCATCAGGGTTTAACGAGTCTGACAAAGGAAGAACTCAGCGTCTTTTCATGTTTAGAGAGTTTGAAAAGACAGAAAAAAAGTAAACTCCACAGGTCCCTTTTCGTAAATAGTTCCTCAGATCCGAAAAGGTAGAAAACAATATCCGAGAAAACTTCCTAGTCGCAATAGGCTAGGGTATTCCTTTTTCGTAATCAATCTATCCCAGCCCGAAAAAGGGGTAAACGTATACTGGGTAGATGTCGATTCGTGTCCATTTTAACGAGATCGAAACGACAAGGGCCTCGATAATCTTTTCACGTTTAGAGAGTCAGAAAAGAGCTGAAAGATGACTCCAAAGTGACTTTTTCGTGTATTTACTGAGTCCGAAAAAGTATAAAATACAACTCGTTTCCACCGTTAAAGTCGCAAAAAACCTGCTGCTACACATACCAAGCAAGTGTAAAACCTATTTTCAACATAACATATTAAAATATTTGATAAAAATAACTTTTAAAACCCATCCTATGTCGAAAAAGTTATAAATATGCCAAAATGGTAAAAACAAAATTACATTTACTATTTACCTTGGTAAAAAGCAGCAGTGGTCCATTTTGGAGTGCAAACTTCTGATGGTAATTGCGACAGATCCGGTTGACCATTCAGATTCTCGTCTGCTACAGGTAAGAGGCGCTTCTCTATACTTCATTTCAATCCATTTTTTTGATAGTTTTCCCTCATATATCAGGCTCTGTGGCAACTTTTTGAATTTTTAGGGCTGCGCTCATTGGCGCGAGTATCGGGCACGGACCCGCGCCACGTGGCGCAACTGTTCACAAAACAGCCGCGCCAGCGGCCGAACCCAAATTCCGCCTAAAAATCCGAAATTTTAATCATTTTAAATGAAATTTGAAGCCTACCAGAGATCTAATTAAGGGTTTATGACCATGTGGATGCAGGAAATCAAGCAAAATGGTGATTGAGTGGAAAGAAAGAGAGCATGGAGAAGAGGATGAACAGGCCATAGAAAGTGAGGCTTGCATGAATGCCCTCAGAAACTGTGGGCTAAAGAAGTTCTTCCTTACACCCTGTTTACGAGCTCAGCCCGAGCTCCTCCAGTATCTGATCAGTATTTGGGACAAACAGGAACAAGTGTTCAAATTGCGAGACCAGGTATTGGAACTGGAGGTCTCCGATGTGTATTTCATAATCGGATTGTCTCGCAGAGGTCCAGTACCCATCTTGACTGGGAGCAGACCATTCGGCGAGAAGATGGAAGAAGTGATGGCACGAGTGTGTCCAAGAGCACAAATGGGATCAAGGAGCAAAAAGGTGGATATCCACACCATCCCTGACCTGGCATTGAGAGTTGTCCTACATACCATCACGCGGGCTGCAGGATCGCAGGCACCGCACGAGGCCACAAAGGCCCAACTCCTGCTGGCCTCAGAATGCATGAGTCCCTTATTGTTTGACTGGGCTACAGCAGTAACAATAAACATGAAGAGACAGCTCACAAAATGCAAGCAAGATAAACTGAAACAGTTTGGCTATGGTTCCATCCTAGTATCGTTCATTCTGGAACGCTTACCAATCTTCCAGGGCCAAGGGGCCATAGTAGCAGAGCCGATTCCACGAGAGCCAAGAATGGCTCATTGGGTAGCACTAATGCCCAGAGCTGGAGGCAGCCAACAGATGTCCTGGAGACTGGATTTTTTTAGGTGGTTACGGCGCCAGTTGATTGTAGTGGAGGACTGGCCATATGCAGGAACTGACTTCACCGGAGACCCAGATCTCCCATTGCCAGAAGGAGATGACTGGGATGAGGAGTTGGGTAAGACCTCATGTTTTTTGATTTTTATGTTTTATGTTTTCTTTTTTTGTTAATACACATTCGTCCTAACACATTTTATATATGTATGCAGATGTGGGCCCTGAGAGACCAGCCGGGATGTCTCCAATCTCGCGGAGGACTCATCTCGCCCCTGATCCTCAGGGAGAGGGCACAGGAGGGGAGGAGTTGATCCAGAATCTCGAGGGCATTGCCCGAGGGATCCCGGACTATGCTCGGCTGGCGGATGTACCGATGGCATACAAGCATCATACGGTGGGAGTTCCAAGTCGGATCCACCGAATCCTGAGATGCTTAGTGCGTGCAGTTACATGTTATCATGAGCACCATGCGGATTAGCTCTTAGGGATTATACCACACATATTTTTTGAGAGACATATCGTCTCCGGATGTATATAAGACGATTATGTATATTTTGACTTTATGTGACACACTCTATGTAAACATTTCGATATCTATATATATATGCATATCTATTTCTGGATGGATCTTTCTTTACATGTGATGATGATTTACAAATTGCGCAAATGTCTGTCTAATACCAAATTTGCTAGTGCATCTGTTAATGTATTCAAATGCCTGGGTATATGATGATATGTAATGTAGTCAAAATTCCTTTCCAGTAATCGAATACGCAGATACAGACGTAAAATGGATGGGTTTCTTACCGAATAGTGTCCGTTCAGTTGTAATACTACAAGTTGTGAATCTAGATACACAAGAAATTCACGGATACCAAGGTTTACTGCCTCGGTTAATAATTCTAACACAACACTATATTCCGCGATGTTGTTCGTAGTACGTCCTAGACACACTCCTTGCAGGTTGACCAACTCACCAGCAGGATCATAGATTACCCAGGCTGCTGAAGACAGATTCCTGGTACTGCGGGAGGCACCATCCGCGAAACCAACAAATGGATGAATGGACATCTGCACAACCAGGAAGACCCAATCAGCAGAAAGATGTTTACAAGGCACACCACACCATACATGCACACAAATGAAAAACACACCTATGTACACACACCACACCAAGAAATCACTTCAGGCATAGTACTTTTTGAGGTACAGCCCATTTCTGGGCTGCGCCAGCGGAACTCCTTCATAATCTATAAGCTCGTAGGCCCCGGTTTTCAAAACGCGTTTTACTATATAGGGCCCATGCCACATAGGCTGGAACTTACCGGTTCCAAGCTTGTCATGTGCTTGATCGTACAGGAGGACGAGGTCTCCTTCGATAAAGGAACGAGGAGAAACAGATTGATCAAAATGAGTTTTGACTCTCTTCTTTTGTGCTTCAATAACCAAAGCAGCCAGAGGACGGGTTTCATCTAACCGTTCCAGATACAGAAGACGTTCTTCCTCAGCAGAAGTATTAGGTAGAAGTTCCACAGCTAATTTCAAGGAAGGAATCTCGCATTCAACCGGAAGAGTTGCTTCCAGACCATACACCAATTGAAATGGTGTGAACCCAGTTGCACTCTTTGCAGATGTTCGGTATGCCCAGAGAGCTGAGAACAGTTGGAGATGCCAATTGGATTTGTGAATACCAACTGTTCGCTAAAGCATAGTGACCAGAACCTTGTTCACTGCTTCAACCTGACCATTCGCCTGAGGGTAATATGGTGTTGAGCTGTCGTGACGCAAGCCCAACTTTGAAGTCAGTTCCGCCATCATATAATCTCGGAAATGAGTACCGTGATCAGTGACGATGGCTTGAGGAACCCCGAACCGTGCAATAACGTGGTTGAATATAAATTGAGCAGCCATTTTCCCGTCAGCAGCTAGTGTAGGCATCGCTTCGGCCCACTTGGTGAAGTAGTCGACAACGACAATTATATACGCATGCCCTCCGGCCGAGTGAGGGTTACACGTCATAAAATCCACGCCCCATTTCGCAAAAGGGCCGACGGTAATAACAGGGTGCAAGGGTAGAGGCGGCGCGCGCATCTTGCGTTGAAATATCTGGCACGCATGACATTTACGGACTGCCATGATACAGTCTTTGAATATAGAAGGCCAGAAATAACCTGCTCGCAGAATCTTCTGGGCAGTAGCATACCCGGACATATGTCCACCACATGCGCCACTGTGGCAGTCATTTAGGACCTTTTCAGCCTCTTCCAAGGTTAGGCATCGCCGGAGCACCGAATCTACTCCAATGCGGTATAAGGTATCTCCTACTATACGGTAGGGCTGGGACTGGTGCCGAATCCGACGACGGGCAGCTTTATCCAACTTAGACCGAAATGTCGAGGTCTGAAGATACACTATTATGTCACCGTACCAAGGGTCACGAGTATTGATGAGGAAAAGCGTTTCGTCCGGTATATGATCTTCAGAGTGTGAGGGAGCAGAGTCTGTAGGGAGAGAGCATATAAGATCCGCGAAAACCAGTGATTTAGTTGACTTAGCGGTAGTGAACTCTAAGTCAAACTCCTGCAGGATAACAATCCATTTGGAGTACTTGGCCCCCAGTAATTGTCTAGAAAGAATATACGTCATAGGGTTGCAGTCTGAAACCACTGTTATCGTACGCAAAAGGATGTAATGGCGAAAGCGCTGCACAGCGTGTACTGCGGCTAACGCCAACTTCTCAACATGAGCATAACGCGTTTCTGGATCGAGAAGGTTCCGTGACAGATAATAAACAAATGTTCATCACCGTCATCGTCATCCTGCACCAAGACCATGGCTATGGTGCTAAATGCGGCGGCGAGATATAAAGTGAAGTCGCGGTGGTAGTCCGGAGGACGAATCAACGGAGCATTGACAAGCAATGTCTTCAGCTTCTCAAAGGATTGCTGAGCGATTTCGTCCCAGTGGAAGAGAACGTTCTGCTTTAGTAAATGAGTGAATCCTTTGGCCACCTCGGCATAATCCGGGATAAAGCGCCGAAGAAAGTTCGCTTTCCCTTGCAGACTCTGTAATTGATATAGGGAGGAGGGTGATGGGAGATTTATGATGGCCTCGACCTTTAAAGGGTCAAGGCGAATTCCGTCTTTCGAGACTATGAATCCTAAAAGACGGCCAGAATCAACGCAGAAGACGCATTTATGAGGATTGAGCCTAATATTGTAGCCTGCAACGAAGAAAGATCTGGCGGAGATGCTTAGGATGGTCCTTTCGCTTAGCCGAATGGGCTGGCAAGTCGTCCAGATAAGGCTGAACGATATGGCGAATATCATGAAACGCGTAGGACATCGCACGCTGAAAAGTGGCTCCAGCGTTCTTCAAGCCGAACAGGAGCTTTTTATACGCGAAAGTACCCCACGGACAGATGAATGTGGTCTTGTGTTGATCCTCAGGTGCAATATTGATCTGATTATATCCTGAGAAACCGTCCATCAAGGAATAGATCTCACTTCCGGCACATTCGTCGATGATCTAGTCTATGAACGGAGTGGGATAATTATCCTTTGGACAGGCGCGATTGATGTCGCGATAATCAACACAGACTCTAATCGTACCCTGCTTTTTATCGACAGGGACAATATTAGAAACCCATTCTGTGAGGGGGATGGGATAAATAAAGCCCGCGTTCAGAAGTTTTTCAACCTCTGCCTTGATTGCGGCGACTTTCCGAGGATGCATGGGGCGTAAGCGTTGGCGCACGGGCTTCGCACCAGGATAGGTTGGAATCTCATGCACTACGATACTGGGATCAATCCCCGGCATTTCCTCATAGGACCACGCGAAAACATCTCTGAATTCCTTAAAAAGTTCAGTATAGACTTGAATCTCATCGGGAGAACAAGTCACACCCACATGAATATTCTCAACGATCCCCGGTTTAACGGAGATGTTGATCGGGATGGTTTGAGTGATGTTACTAAGGTTTTCCTCCGAAAAAACCTCGTGCGTCAAAATGGGCGTTTGAAGAGGAGGGGTAGGAACTTGAGTAGCATAATGCTCCAGACAGTCAGTCATTGCCCCCAAGCTAGGCATAAAAGAGAAGCGATGATGTCCATCGCCCCAAGGCAGCTCCTCCAGAGACATAGTTTCAATGATGGCCTCATCGGAAGGAAAAGTCTCTTTGAGAGGATCAGGTGAATCGGCCTGACCAAGCCAGGGGGATTGAGAGTAGACGTCGAGAGCCATGCTCAAAGGAGCATGCTGAGGAGGTGGAGGATCAGATGCGGCAACAATTTCACAGTAGCTGATCTCTACTGGAGTCAAGGGCATTGATTCTCCAAACTCAAACACCTGCTCAGGCGTAGGAATAAGCCAAGGGTCATCGGACCTGAAATCATGTTGACTTGAGCGGTGTGCGGTGGTGGTGCGGGAAAAATACCCATGAGGACTGGGTCTTTGAAGAGACCAGGTCCTACACTGTCCGGGGGATTCGGAATTTGATCCACGTATGGCACGTTGTTCTCAGAGGTAGAGGTGAAAAATGACAACTGATCCACCGTGACAATTTTGCCCTCGTGAGGGAACTTAAGGAATCGAAAGACGGTGGACGGCACGCAGAGCATGGCATGAGTCCAGCTGCGGCCAAGAAGTATATTGTAGTTGAGTTTAGCGTCAACCACTTCTACTTCCACGTTGACAGTCTTCCCCTGTAATGTGATCGCTAGACTCTCGAGAACACCCAGGGGTTTGGATTCCCGACCATCAAATGCCTCAAGGGCATTGGGAGATGACGAAAGGGCTGGAGAGCCGATGGCCTTCCAGCAAGCGGAGGACATAACGTAGGTAGAAGCACCTTCATCCACCACGGCCCTATGAATGTTCAGACCGTTAATCCCGACTTGAATAATAAGAGCGATTTGATGTGGAAGCCGGGGAGTGAAATTCTCTAAATCGAAGGTGAGAAGACTCGAGTCGGCGGGATCAATGCCCCCGATTGCAGACAGTAAAGCCTTCCGTTGCGAAGGACAACTTTGAAGAACTTCTAGCGCAGACATAGCAAACGACGCTTGTGCCAAATCCTCAACAATGTTGTAATGTTGAGCGGCACAAGCCTTCAGATTATAAGAAGATCTTCGAAGGACACCTTTAGAAGGTGGTTTCACAACGGGTTCAGGAGTAGGCTTCTCGATTTCCAATGAACCGGAGGCAGGTAGGGGAGGCGATCCATCCGCAACTGCCTTCCCAGGCGCCTGCCGCGATTCGTTGTAATCCTTCGACCGCGTAGCGACAGAGATAGGTGCAACACTCTTCATCATGAAAACCTGAGACCCAAACGGTGCAGATGGTGACGGCTGTTCGACCATCTGGGTCTGCTGAGATGGGAATGGCTCTTTTAGAACAGCCGGAGTCCCTTTAGGGCCCTTGAGAAGTTGACTAACCTCGGATCGTCATGGACAATCCTTAGTATAATGGTCCCCTTCACAAATGAGGCAAGGGTACTTCGGTTTACGCTGAGAGCCATCCTCAGTGCGAGATTTAGATTCTGGCTTTGGGGCATCAGATTTAGATTTGCCTTTGCCCTTCTTTTTCCCCTTGGAGGATTTCTCCATAGGATTAGCCTGAACGGCATTCACTTCCGCGGTTTTACCAGAATCGGACGGGGCGGGATTAACAGGAGCATTGTTGGAAGAATTAGACTTCTGCTTCCCATTCGAAGATTTCTTCGAATTCTGAGAGACAGAACCAATGACACCATCCACCGCGGGGGTAGGCGGAGCCTTAGAGGTTCCGGACCGCGGGGCATCAGGCAAGATATCATAAAGCGCGCCGGACTGAGAATATACAAGATCCAGATATTGGGTACGCGCAATGGCTTGTTCCTTCGTCACACACGCTCCCATCGCAATATCCTGAGTGATTTTATTCACAAAGGAGGTGGTGAACCAGTGAGTTAGTATCTGATCAGGTATGTGAAACTTGATCAGTCTACGACGGCGCCGCCACTCATGAATGTGATCAGAGATGTGAGTGGCTTTATCCTGTTTCAGAGAAGTCAGGAGGTGCGTCCCGGCTTCATAACGAACCGGTAACTGAAAGTGTGTGAGGAAAGCCATGGCCAAAGAATTGAAATCTTGGAAAATGCCGCGGGATAACTCTATGTACCACTTAGCAACAGCTCCAGTTAGAGTACGCTAGAAGAGGCGCAGACGAATCGAATCGTCGACCCAAGAGTTAGACGAACACCAAAGATGATACGTCATCACATGCGCCTGGGGGTCCTCTCCAGCTTTTCCCTCAAACTTGGGGCAATCACCTGGTATCTTGGTGGGAACCGGAGGCCAATATGGATTATGTAAAATCGGATCATTGGTCAACTTTAAAACATCCGGCAACTCCAAGGTGGCCAGGAACGGCAATGGCGGATTGACCGACATGCCAGACCCAAGATGAGGACCGTTACCTGTACTCCACAATGGTTGTGAATATCCTTGCCCCCATGGGTTCTGTCCCGTAGGATTCTGACCGTAGGGGGTGTAGGTTGTATAACCAGACTGATTTGGATGCTGGTAACCAGAGTGTGGGGCCTGATAACCAGGGTACGGACCCTGATTATATGTCGGCCTGGTGTAAGCAGCGTTTGGATTTGGCTGCTGAGTATAGGTAAAACCGGGTGGAGGAGGATAATACTGAGAGCCTCTGGGGTGGTTATAATTCGGTGGAGATCGACCATGAGGATAATAACCACCCTGAGGATGAGTAGGCTGCTGAAAAGTGGAACCCTGCGGAGCCTGATAAGTAGGGCACAACTGTTGATTTGGCTGCGGCATTGAATGTGTCGGCTGCTGAGCAGGGTTAATAGAATGAGCGGGCTGCCCTGAGTGAACAGGTTGACCCGACTGAGAGGGCTGCCCTGAATGAACAGGTTGGCCCGGATAAACAGGTGGCGCCGGTTGAGCAGGCTGGCCTGGTTGTGAATGAGCCCTAGGTTGTACCGGATGGACCGGTTGGCCTGGAGGCGGAACACCAGGTTGTGCCGGATGGGCCGGTTGGCCTGGTGGAGGAACAGGACCAGGTGGTTGTTGGAAACCGGTTTGACTTGAAGCGGAACCATAGGATGGTCCCGACTGATATGCAACGTTAGAAACAACAAGATACTGAGGTTGAAGGCTGGATTTGCCCCCCAGGACCATAGACCGGTCCCGGTTGATACCCCGGCTGAGGCTGAACAGGTTGACCGGAAGGGCTATAATACTGTCCTTGCGGACCATACGATGGCCCTTGTTGGCCGACATGATAGCCTTGCATGGGTTGCCCCTGTGGATCATAAAGATAGCCAGGTTGGCCCGAAGGTTGGCCTTGGAAAGGCTGTCCTTGCGGTTTATAAGCCTGGTTATAAGGTAAACCTTGAGCATAGAGGTAAGCCTCAGGAGCGGGTAGACGTAAAATCTCCCCGTGCTCATCATATTGACCTTGGGAAAGCATACACGGGTGTACCATCCTGTGCATAGTGCGAAAAGTAAGAGCGGTTGGGATCTTGGGAGGATGGTCCAACCTCGGCGTTCGGCTGTTGCAAAGACAACCGATACTCCTCCGGAGAGATGTTCTCCGGTATAGCAGTCGCTAGATAAACATCTTCAGGAGTTGGCACAGCCCTCGCAGCGGATGCTGTGACAACAGGAGAAGAGGTGGCCACACAAACAGTGGGCCGGACGGGAACAGAAGTAACGGGCATCTGAGGAGACACCCCGGGCGTAGTAGCAGCTGGCCTCGGAGAAGGAGCTGACACTCCCATAGAGGCTGCGGCGAAAATGATCTGACCCAAAGATCTGTATCCCTGTGGTAAAGAGGGACTGGCTGTCGACATGTCATCCAGCTCAGAGTTGTCTCCCTGAAACAATCTTCGTGGGAAGAGCTGATAGTCTTCACCAGACGTTGGGATTTCCTCACCAAAATCACTCATGGTTGATCCTGCCATTAGATCACACAATAAACGGCGAGGACTAGGAGGAAATACAGCAGCAACAAAAGGCGAACCCGATGTAAGAGAAAGGAAATCAGCTCCTAATCTCAATTCAGACACAGGGTCTGAAAAGGGCCAATCGAACTCAACTGGTCCCCCAAAGGGTTGCTTAGAAAGAATCGGTCCCCCGTCAGGAAACTCGGAAACAATAGGCTGCTGCGGTTCAGCAGAGGATTGGGAAACCTCTAATGAATCGTCTGTGTAAGGACTACCAGTAGACGAAACTGAAGGTTCCTCCACTGTGGCAAACGACAAGAGAAAAAGAAGCAAACACACACACGGGCTGAAAAAGAGTCAAGACACACGATCAAACGGTCAACAAGAAAAATCTAAGAGGGCGTGTAATCGTGGGTGATTAATTTTTACCACATTGAAAAATAAGAAACTTTACCGTTTCATGTTTTAAGAGTCGAGAAACGATAAAAGGTGACTCTATCTCTTTCAGATTTGACACAAGCATGAAAGGACAAGCGCTTGACGGTCTTTTCAAATTTAGGGAGTCAGAAAAGACCAAATGACTGCTCGGGAATACTAGGCACAAAGGGTGTACCAAATAACCGTGAACTGCAATATACACCTTGGTTTTAATAATGAAAAAGAAATCAACCAAGGACTTTCCGTACGTGCAGGCAATCTCCCCGAATGCTGTGTTCGGTGTATCACGGGTATAGGGTGGCAGACTCGGCTTCCTGTGGATAAAGGATTGAAAACCTAGAGGGGTCTCCCTTTATATACGCGACGGTACGGGGAGCACAAGTCCGTACTAGCGCTGTCTAAAGCCAAAAGGCGAACGACAGCTGTTAGGTTTAAAGACGCCAGAACACGTCTCTAGCCTAGACCTCTAAATATGTTTCGTTAGATTCCAATGCTACCTTAGTGTAAATTGAATAGATTTTAAAGTTGATCTTCAATTACGTTTCAGTTTTCAGGCCCTAACGAATGTGTTGTTTCAAAAACTCCTAAATGCAAAGCTACATGCCACAGTACACCATTTCGTTCGATGAAAACTAGCTACAGAAGAGTTGAGAGTTTTTTACACAAACAAAATGATCGGAAGACAAACAATGATATCTCTAATGCAACTAATGAAATCGAAAATTTTCATTCAAATCACTAATTACTAGTAAAATCGAAAAATTTCAATTTGCACTAATCAACCAAAAGCAAAAGAGATTTTTTTTTTTTTGTAATTTTCAATGTTTGATAGCTAGATGCACTAAACAAACTGAAAATAAAAGAGAAGCAACTTGAGAAACGATATTGAGGGAGCAAAATGAACAAATTTCACTCAATGACACAAGCAATCAGATCTCAAATCGACCAAAGTCTCTCAAAACCAAGAAAAGACTCAAAGGCTCCAATGGACCGTGTGATCTTGGCCCAAAGCAAGACCAAACGAAATTTGAATGAAGAAACGAGCAATTACCCAAAAATCGCAACAAAACAATGAACAACTACTAAGAGAATGCGAAGGAGCAATCAGAGAGTTGACTGGATAAACGAAACACCAAAACTCCCAAGGAGGGCTCGATACACAAAGCCACTAGATGCCCTAGGGCTTAAAACGTGAAATTGATGGAGAAAAGCAAACAACCAAAGGACGAAGGCAAATTCCCAGTCAAACAGGACTCCAACACACTCAGGTAGTCGAAAAATCAAGAAGAAAAACACTGACCAGACCTAGAGAGCTCAAAACTGAGCAAACTCTAATACCCTACAGGAGTGGCACGACTGTAAGGCTGCAACTGGCGCCAGAAAGCAATTGGCGCGGGCAATACAAAAGCAACATGTGCCAATTGGCGCGACTGTCGGGCTAAAAAGCGCGCCAGTCGAGTTTCTCAGCCAAAAATAAAAAAGAACTACTCCAGAAGTAGATCAATGTAAACTAAGCAAACCAAGAAGCAAAAAACAACAAAAGAACCCAGCGCAGAAGGCTAACCAAGCAAGGAAAATCATTAAACAATCAAAACGAGACAATCCAAACAAGACAGTGAAAACTAGACGATCCCCAGCGGAGTCGCCAAATTGTTGAGGAGGTAAATCCCCTCTGCGGACAGAGGCAATCCCTACTAGCCCAGCAGGGGTCTAGCAACAATCATCAAATGCTATAGCGCAAGTTCCTAATTGCGAATAAATAGACCAACGATGGAGGCCTACCTGGAGTCCAGTGCTATGATTCGTAGAAGAGACAGCGTTCCCGTTCCTCAGCCTCAGCAGATCACGATCCGCACGATCTCTGTGAATGGACACCTGCACATGCAAGAAACAACACGAATACAAGCATAAAATCCAGAATACGCAACTATATATCAGTCAGAAAGGATATAACTCATTATTAACATAAGTGAAAACAGAGTGGAACCATAACCGTAATCATTCATTAAATAACAATCGAAAGAGAGTACAACCAATGTTCTGACGTCGCAGTCTCCTTCGGATGGGTCTCCAGTCGTTCACGTCTCGCAAAGCTCGCCAGGGAAAGGGCAAACCTCTCTAGAGTCTCTTGACGATAGTCTCCTTACTTGAGTCGGCCTTAAGGGAAGAAAGAGGGCTCTTACAGCACAAAGGCTCTTGGGAATTTGGAGATTCAAAGCTTAGGCACTTCAAGACTAGCTTGCAATGGCAATAAGCAAGCTTTTATAGATGGGGAAGGAGGGAGTTGGGATCCCTATTATTGTGGGATTGGCCCTATCATCAAGGAAGGTTCCATGAGAGGTGGCAAACCACTTCCCTTCCATGGAACTTCCGTAGCCAAACCTCCCAACTCAAGATAGGCAATGGTTTCTGAGCTTGTTGAAACACAACTTTCGCCATCTTTATTTAAAAAAAACTCCTTAAATTGGCTGGTGCGACTGCGACTCTGGGACAGAGCGCCAGTTGGCGCGGCCTATTTGTAGGATTTTCCCCATTGGCGCGAGTGATGAACTTCCTGCCCGCGCCAATGCAAAAGGAGATTTTTTCATGGTTTTTTGCAAGGAGATGTCTTTAGGGCAATTGAAGCTCATGTTTAGAGGAATGCATTGATAATGGTTTCAAGGCATGACATTTTTCACAGGTCACAAAATGGGTCCTCCATTGTGCGGGACGGGGAATGGTAGGGACGGTGAAAAATTACTGTGTAACAGATCTTTTGATGTCAAATACTGTCGAATCCACTGTCGTGCCGCCCATATTTTCAAGAGAAGTTGACCTTTGCAAGTATCAACCTTCCTCTGATTCTCATCTGATCCTGATTCACGAAGACATTATGTTCCTCTGTCTCACGTTGATGATGTGGGAAACACTATGGCCCACCTTCGATCAAGGTCACTTCTTGTCGACTTCAGCTCATTATCTAGGAAGCTGATCTAGCGACTCCCTTCTGGTACCTTGGAGGCTGCATGCCTCAATGGCAGGTTCTTCATGTTCGACGTGATGTTTTCATCATTGGCCTCCGATCGAGTGATTATACGGATGTTCGATGCCAGCTCATTGATTCACATGCTGTAGATTGTACCTATAGTACCTTGAGGACCATTGTAATTATTGGTGGTACCTCTCGCGTCTGTTAACAGCTTTCATTATTAGCTGGTAATCAGACGATGTTCTTGCATGTTCGACTTCAGCTCACTTATTCACATGCTTGAACTTGTACTCTGTTCGGGTCAAGATGGAGCCCAAGACCGTGGATTTTTTCTATTAGAATCCAGGCTGCGATTTTGTGGATTATTATGATTGGTTACATGACTCACTGATTGGATGGCTGCGACCATACCTGAGTCTCTTTATTGATCCTTACTGGATGGCTGCATCCATTCCTTTGATCTAGATTATTGTATACTCTATTATGGATGGTTGTTCCCATACCACATATATATCATGTATTTGAGATATCAGTTGTATTTCTCTACGCAATTTTTCTAATGGCAGTGTTTTCAGTTGGACACATTCTCGTAAAGCATTTCACCCCTCTCTCTCTTTCAGGCCTCATGCTTTAGGGGGCATCTGTCACACATCAATTTTTCACTGTCCCTGCAATCCCCCATCCCGCACATTGGAGGGCTTATTCCATGACCTGTGAGTAGTGACATGACCTGAAACCACTTTCATGGCATCCCCCTGGACAAGGACATTCATTCCCCTGAAGACAATTCCTTGTGAAAAGCCATAAAAATAGCCTTTTTTCCTTGGAGCGACTAGCTAGTTTAGCCCTCGCACCAATGGGGGAAATCCTCCAAAGAGGGTGCACCAACTGGAACTCTGTCCCAGTGTTGCACCCGCACCAAGCTTAATAAGGAGTGTTTTTTAAAAATAAATGTCGGAAGATTGACTCCAACCAATTCTTGAACTAGTCTCTAAATTGAGTTTGGAGGTTTGGCTCCAGATCTTCATGTAGAGGAAGTGGTTTTCTACCTCTCATGGAAGCTTCCTTAAGGATAGGGCCAATCCCATGATTGTAGGGATCCCAACCCCCCTTCCACCATCTATATAAGCTTTCCATTTTCCTTTGCAAGCTAGTCTCCAAGAACCTTCATAACCTAAAGAATGCTGCACGAGCCTTGATAGTCCTCATAGAGCCAAATCAGTAGCAAGGATATTGACGACCAAAGAAAGAGGCTTGTCTCATTCCTGACGAGCTTTATTGAGACGTATTCCACTGTCAACCTACCGAAGGAAGATTCAGCATCAGAGCCAGGCTGTATTTTCCTTTGTATTAATTAATGATAAGTGACTTTGGTTATGGTTCCACTCGTATTGTTCATTATGATCATGAGTTGTGTCTTCTGTGACTGATACATAATTGCATATATTGGTTTTTACGCTTGCGTTTTTCGTGTTTCTTGTGTGTGTAGGTGTTCGATCACAGCAAGCGTGAGGATTGTGATCTGTTGGAGCAAGGAAACAGGAGCATTATCTTCTCTACAAATCATAGTGTTGGACCTAAGGTAGGCCTTCTTCGCAATTTGGTCTATTGCAATTAGGGACTTGCACCTTAGCATGATACGATTGTTACTAGACCCGATCTGGGCTAGTAGGGATCACCTTTGTTCACAGAGGGGATTTACCTCTACAACACTCATACACATGGAGTTGTGCATGGGCACTATCCCTCTCCCAAAATAAAGAAGAAATGGCTGAAATGGCTCTTACATAGAGTCCTTTGCCTGCCCCAACTCCACATAGGTCTTGCATTCTAGAAAATGTTTATGTAGCTCTCCTTCAAGGCATCCCCATTCAAAACATCTCATGATAGTGCTATATATCTTCATAGAATAGGTAGGGCTGAAACAAAACTCCTTGAAGGCCCTTTGTAGCATCTCCTCCTTGAGCTTGGAGGCTCTAGGAAAGAAGATCCTATCATAATGATAGATGACCCCCTCATGGATTAGATAACCCTCTCCATGCACTTGGCCATCAAGCATCATACAAGTGTAGAGATCCTTGGAGTAATCCACCAACAGCTGGGATCTCCAATATAGATCTACACTCCCTGACAAGGATAGCATAGAATCAGAAATGAAGGATGGTGAGGATGATGAGAGAGGAAAATCCCCTCTTTATGGTGCTTCCATAATCCTTCCAGCACTGTAGCTGTGTCTCCAAATTCTCCCTTCCCTCCTAGATTTTATTTTGGAGCACTAGGTAGTGAGATATCTCCCACTAAAACTGAATATGGTGGCCTCCCTGGTGGTTTTCCACTAGATGAAATTGTCCCTTGTAAGAATATCATGAACATGAGAGAAGGGAAAGTGAGATCCTTGCTTCCATTGCGCAAATCCATCTCTATTTTCTGTGTGGAAGTGTTAGATGTGGGGTAAGAATGCATGCCTCCGATAATGTGAGGTGTCCCACTCTTCTTGTCCACCCATTCCATTTTCAAAGCCTCCCAATCAGTGGTGACTTTCCCCAATGTAATCAGCCATTGAACACCCAAAATAACATTGGTGTCTGGTATGTCAACTACAAAGAAGTGATCCACCAAAGTGTAGGATCCCATGGTGACTATAAGTGACGAAACATAATGCATGCATTGCATTGTTCTATCTCTTGGGACTAGAACAGAAAATCACTCAAAGGTATCAGTGGGTATGGCCCTCCTTTGCACAAGGTGAGCATCAATAAAGTTGTGGGTGGCCCCACTGTCAATAAGAACAAATACCCTCTGATTCATGATTGAAACATGAAATCTTAGGGTCAAGTACTTAGTTACTCCCCTCAGAGATGCAAGAGTTCCTCCAATAGGAGCAAAATCTCCACTCCCATCTCCGAATGTTGATGGATCTCCCTCAACCTTGTCAGCACTGTGACCCCTCCTTGGTTCTTCATATTCTCCTTCCTCCTCAACATCGTAGAAGACTTCTATGTAGTGTTCTTTTCTAGCAGCACATCTATGTCCTAGTGCCCATGATTCTTGGCAAGTGAAACATAGCCTCTTCTTCCTTAGCTCCCTCCGGTCTTCAATATCAAGAGTCTTCTTGATTGTTCTCTCCTTGGAAGGAGCAACTTTCTCTTCCTTCCCCTTAGAGAGGTAAGAGGGCTTGTTTTGGAAATTTGCCTTTGCTTTTGGCAAGGCATCTTGAAGATCTCTAGCCTTCTCAATGGAATCATGCAATGTGATTAGCTTGGTAGATTTAACCAACCCATGCATAGGTTCATCTAAGCCATTGATGAACATGTACACCCTCCTTGCTACAGATAGATTAGGAACCATGACAGATAATATCAGAAACTCAGAGATATAAGATTCTGCATTACCTGACTTCTTCAACTTTGCAAGGCTCATGAAAGGTGCTTCCGGATCCTTTCATTTCTCGTCAAACTCCTCTCCACCGCCTCTAGTGAATTGTATTAGCACTACATTGGCATGGCCTAATGTAGACAACCCATGGAACCACCATTTGTGTGCTTCACCTTCAAAGTGCAAACACGAAATTCGATGGTCATCCTTGTGGACTTTTTCAATCGGGAAATAGATATCCGCATTTTCACCCATTCCTCAGAACTAGTGGATGACCCATCAAATTTGGGTAAAGAGAATATGCCCATAGAGTGATGTCGATCATGATTCTGAGTGAATCCACCATCTCTATACCGA